>JAYJKW010000399.1:741657-756657 GCA_035084275.1 Hydrolagus colliei
TATGATTGGGATCTCATTGGAGTTGCACTGGCCCTACGATGACAGACAAGACATGGAATGGGATGTGGGAATCGAGCCAAAAGTCTATGATGGACTAGAATGGAGCCTGAATCTTGTGGATTCACAGTATACCAAGGCTCTTTCTCTCTCTCTTTCTTTCTCTCTCCCTCTTTTTCTCTATCTCTCTCTCTCTCTCACACTGATGATGGCAACACAACCAAGCCAGTGGTAGGCCAGTTACTAGGGCAGGGAATCTTCCCACTGCAGCTAACACTGAAGTCAAAGTTCTAACTGGTAGGATGGCCGTAGGTGGACAAGAAGAGGGAAAGCTTGGTCAGATATGGTAAGCTACTCTATCCTAAATATTGCTTACCCCAAGACACTCTCTGTGATTTCCAAGCCTTGGCTATTTCCCAAATGCATCCAAAACTCTTCGAAATAAGTAAGTGAAATGCCGCTCAAAGGACACATTCCAGTAGTCTATCTCTAGCATTTTCATGTTGAGATTGGATGCATGGGATTCGCTGCTGGGTTTAGATGATCGTAAACAAGACTGTGGGTTTCCACTTGTGCTGGACATCTGACTTACCAAAATAATAAAAATGTCTTTCCAAAAATTGCCTTTGAAACACAAATCCCGTATCCTGTGCCCACCTGTCTTGTGCATCCTAAACCACTGCTCGGGGATGATCTCTTCAATCACAACTAAAGTGTTCTGTATAGCCACAAGTGGCAATAATACTGGGCCTTGCACTTCCACAGGACGTCCTCTATCAGGATCTATAGTGACTCCTCTGCAACATCTCATTGCAATGTAATAACAATCCAAGGTCGATTAAACCTCATCAGTGGGATGGATTGAGGTGTGAGCGACAGATGGATAGAAACAGAATGTCGGTCATTGCCCTCCCGAAACACATACTCAACAACAACAATATTACCCTTGTGTTGTTACTTTGACGTCAGGAGTCAGAGAACACTGTGTGGGTGCACAGCCCTCCTTACATACACACACACACACTCACTTAAACACACACACACAAAACCCAAGATAGGCAGATCACTATCTCACACAGAGAGATGCCCTCTCTACTCCACAATTGACCACCATGAGCCATTTTCATTCAACATCTAAAATAATATTCATAATCCTTGCATTTGATGTAGGGCTTTTCACATTCGTTGAGACGGTGTCACGAAGCACTTTACAGAATATACTCTGAAGCGAATTGATGGTATGTTTTGTGCGCGTAATGTGGCAGCGTCCCACGAACTGTCGTGGATTAAAAATGACCGATTTTCTTTAGTGTTTATTATTAGGCGTGTAGATTAAGGAAAATTGCCCGTGGTTTCGCCTGTAATTTAACGCAGATCTCTCGATTGCAAGTCGGGTGCTTTAACCACTGAAAAAGAAGACTCCACAAAATCCAAACTTATTTTTCTGTCTTGCTGTAGAAGACATTAAACCAGGCACTGGGATAAATAGCCACAAAGGACGTGGAGAGCTGAACTCACAGCGTTTTGCTCCTCTCTGCTACTGACAATCACAGCATGAAAGCAAAGGGCCCAAACAACATGGAAACCAAACAAAGCTGAAAGATACCATAAACCTATTGTAACTGCACAAACTGGGCTAGTTTGTTTCGTTGACAATCACACTGTGGAGAATGTAGATTCAGTGGAATTCCTACTCATTTGAGCTGGAAAATTAAGTTATGTTCAGTTGGGTAAATCTATCAGGGTGTTACCCGTGCAGCAGAGACCTGCAGTGTATATCTTTCTCAACAGAGAGCTGTTCCTTCTACTCCCCTTCCTTACACGACTTACACATTTTTTCGTCTTACCTGTTAATATGCGTACATTTGCTGTAGAAGTTTATGATAATATTGCCAATTTCTACCGCATTTTCTAACACCGTGATTTACTCTCAATACACTATGTGTTCAACAACAACAACAAATGATATATATACAGCGCCCTCCACGTCGGCGACTCAGAGCGCTTCACCCTCCCAGCTTAGGGATAGAGACAGATTGAAACGCCCTCTACACTGTGCATTCAATCTGATTCCCGTCGTGACAGGCGCTCTATAAAAAATATTATGTGGTTGTTGTTGTACTTCACGGTGAAACACAGTTTCATATACTATACAGGCATATTCCATATACGGTTTCCGTCGAAACTCTCAGGTCACGAATAGAGACACGTTAAAACACCCGATACACAGTGCGCTCACGCTCCCAATTCATCCTTAGAGACACAGTAAATGTCACCCTTTACCGTCTTTCCCCTTGAGGGTGAGAGACAAAGTAAACATATATACACATTGTGCATTTACAATCATAGGTGAGCATCTCAGGGATCATCCAGGCGGGCGGAGAGGACAAGGAGTGGTTGCTGGACGATTGTTGGTTATTGTTTGTTGCTGTTTTTGTTGTTAATATTATTGCTTTTGTTGTTTATTATTGTTGTTTGATTCCTCCCACCCCTGCCCCCATCTTCTTCTTCCCTCACTCCCTTTCCCCACTTTCTCTCGTCCCTTTTCCCCTTCCCTCCCTCTTCCCTCTTCCTGATCTTGCCCCCACCCATCTTTCCCTCCCTCTCTTCCTTACCCCCCTTTCTCCCCCCTCTTCCTCTCTAACCCTAACCCACCACACCTTTCCCTCCCTCTCCCCCCTTACCCTCTTTTCCCCCTTTCTCCACTGGCCCCATTTTCGCGATTGTTTGTGGGGACACTGCTGTGCGCAATTTGGCTGCCGCGTTTCGCCCACAAGTATACAGTCGACTTTCCTGCTTTTCTTCCCCCTGCCTCGACCCCTCCCCTTTTGCTTATTTACCCCCTTTTGCCCCTAGTCCCACTTCCGTGACTGATTGTGGGACACTGCTGTGCGCAATTTGGCTGCCGCGTTTCGCCCACTAATATACAGTTACTTTTCCTACTATTCTTCATCCTGCCCTGATCCCTCCCACCCTGCTCTTGTCCTACCTGACTGTACAGCGCCTTGGGACGTCCTCTCGACGTGAAAGGCGCCATATAAATGTAAGTTTTGTTTGTTTGTTTGTTTGTTTGTAGTGGTCCCTCTACACTGTGCGTCCATAGACACATATCAGTGTTGGAGATACAGGATAGTACACTCTATACTATCATTCCCATGTCAGGGTTAGAGACAACGAAAAGCTTCCTTTGAAATTTACGTCCATACATTTAGGTCAGGGATAGAGACAATAATCCCTTTACAATTGTTTCTCTGGGTAGACTTAGAGACAAAATAAACCTACCTTTGCATCATGATTCTACACTCCCAGGTCATGGTTAACGACAAAGTAAAGCTTCCTCTCCACTGTCCATTCACTGACGGACACTGCAGAGAGAGCTTTATTGTGTATCTAACCATATAATAGTTAAAGCCACAGTACAGCTCCCTCTACACTGCACGTCCATCCACAAACCTATGTTAGGGTTCAAGTCATGGTAAAGCTACCTTTACACCGTTGGTCAGTGTTAGATACAAAGTAAAATACATTCTACTCTGTGCGTTCATCTTTCCAGGCAATAGTTAAATACATGATATGGCTCCCACTGCACTTTGTGTCAACACTTCCAGGTCAAGCTTAGAGACAAAGTAAATATCCGACTATATTATCGGTCCACACACCGTGTACAGCACAGCGACAAAGGAGCGGACAACACAACCAACGTGTTTGTTCCTCACGACATTAGATCATCATAAACTCACCCTTTTCTTTACCTTCTCATGTAGCCATGAGCACAACAATGGGTAACTCTCATATTAACGGTATTTAGAAGCACCCCCTGTTATCAGAGACCAAACATTTGGTTACTTTCACTTTCATGCTGAGTCAGCTGTACGTTATCAGAGAGGACCAGGCAAAGGGAGTTTCTCTCTGCTGGTGTACTGTGATAACTACCAATCCTCCAGATAAAACCATTGGCTGTTCGTGGGTCTTGCAACACTTGCCCAGAGACACTCAGATACTGTACTTTACAATACGTGGTGAGGATTTTGAATTACACTCTTGATGTGATCGGTGCACTATCAAATAAAATAGAATATCAAGTGATAAAGTACAGTTGAATTTAATAGTACACCCCAAAGCGCGGATTATTCCAGGAGAGGGATTAGGACCTGAGCTGGGTGGTGTTTGTTGGAAATAGGTATCTGGGAGTGTGGAGAGTGTGGTTTAAGACATGGTCAAAGAGGAGGTTCTTGTGCGATGCTTTCAATGAGACAAGGCAGAGAGCGAGTCAAAGGGAATGCGGGATGTATACTAAGTGAGTGGGAGCTGACCGGCTGATGGACAGATTGTCTTCAAGTGGAACTTGTATTGTTGAAGTCAAAAACTACTGTAATTAATAGGACAGATTGTGTGTCTGAATCCACTGTTGTTAATACAAAGATTGTGCACAATGATCCCAGTGCATTTATCAGTAAAAAAATAAAGTATATAACAAAACACCAATGAATCCCTAGTGTTTCTGCGTCACAGTTATAGGCCTCTCAAACACAGCTGGTGTGTCGGCTCTTTAGCAATAAGAGCGCCTTTCACGTCCTCCGGACGTGAAAGGCGCTGTGCAAATATAACTATATTATTGTTGTTGTTCATGCTGCTTATGGTGGTGCTGAGCAGGAAGTGGGTGACGGGTTCGTAATTGTGGAGTGTGGGATAGGTAGGTCTCGGAGATGTTGAGTCGGGGGTGTTCGGGATGGGGAGGGAGTAGTATTTGGATGCGAGGAAGCTGATCGGACTAGTTCTTTGTTGAACATAAAAATCAAGCAACTCCTCACAGTTAGAGGTTGAGAAGGGAATGGGAGAGACTTGGGAGGGTGGATGGAGAAGCTAATTGGCGATCAAAAATAGACTGTGTTCCCACCACATATTAGGGTAAACAGAGGTGTGTGACGTAAAGAAACTTGCCCAATATTTTGCCCGGCCTGTAATCAAACCCATGTCTCCCACAGTTCAGAGCTGAACGATGACGAAGCATTTTCGATTTGCCTCCATCAATTACCTATGAGAACGTCAGTCCAGCACCACCAGAGATCTTAATCAGCCCCATTCCTGGATGCATTCCAATCGTACTAATCTATTAAATTTTTTTGAATGTGGTCACCTGACTATGTCTAATACTCAGCTGTGCACAATTGGCTGCTGCGTTTGATCTACAAGATACTCAGTCACACTGCACATTAGGTAAAATAATGTGAAGCGGGTTGAGACACTTCAAGTCACAACAGAGTGTAAAGAGGCAATATTATGATGGGATATGCTCCATATTTACAGTATAACCGCAGCAAACATTGTTTCTCTTCAGCCCGTGCAATTGTATGCTGACATTATTATACTGATAACTTGAAGTGACTATTGTTTGTACCTTTCTCACGCGTGTTTCCTGCACAACTTCCCGCTGTGTCTCTACCTCGTGGTCAGATGATGACAATTGTCAATCACCCCGATTCTCAGTGCATTCCTGCAGCTCAGTGTTTAGAGCACTCATCTCTCAATTCAGAGGTCTGGGTTGGATATCAAGCACAGGGAAATCTTGGGCAATTTTCCTTACTCCAAATCCCACTATCTACTCTAACAGCAAGTTCACTGGGGATGAAACAACAACAGCCACAACAAGCTAACTTTATCTAGAACATTGAATGTCGTGGATATCTTTATTATTCCATCACAAAAATGTAAAAAAAAAGAAGCCTGTAGCTCACGCTACAATTACGCTGGGAAATTTCGCAGTTGACTGTCTCGGCTCCACCCACTCGCTTCCTCGGCTCTGCTTCAGCTAACATCACTCAGGACCCCGGCTCAACTCATTCTCGGGGCTCCACTGGTGATGCAGCTAGAAATAGCGGTGCCCTGGCCCCAATCTTCCATTTGAATTTCACTATGGGAGCCATTGCAGTGGATATATGGAGATTCTAAAGGCATGTGTCACGTTATAACAAGGGAATGATCCTTGCACTTGTTGTAGCATGGTTCAATTATTCTAGATAATAATACAGGTGGGGTCTACCTTTAACGCTTGCATTGGAGACAGCGCTTTTCCCGTCTTCTAGCCATCGTCAAGTGCATTACAGAATTTACTTTGAACAGAATTGTGTGTAGATATATGGGCGAAACGTGGCAGCAAATTGCGCACAGCAGCGTCCAAAAAAGAGTCGTGAATGAAATGACCGATTTATTATTGACTTTTTAGAAATTGATCTCGTTGTGCGGAAAGCACAACATACACACACTTAAACACACTCACAGTCAGGAGAAGGCAGAGCACACAGTGGCATTGCCCTCCCTGTACATTCACATAATAAACATAGCGAGAGAAATGCAGATATCTCACTGTGGTGGGCACTGATAATCCTTAGCATACTCGTGCACACACACACACCAACATACACACTACGAATAACACACTTAACTGCAGACAGATACGTGGACTCTCTCTCTCTCTCTATCTCTCACACACACATACCACCTGTGTCAGGCAGGACACACAGCGTGACAACGTACACACGTACACACAAACATACAGTTATACACCGCCATACATACTCACACACAAACACCCAGACATGAAGCTATACTCACAAACAGACACACAAACATAATTAGCCACAGGGCGATTGATATTTACTCAAACACACAAAACACTCGCGCACGGACACACAAACACACGCAATTATTGATCTTATTCACAGGAATAAAACAGATACTGATACGCTTCAATGCTGCTGGTGTCAAACGCAGCTCGGAACAATGTGGGTGGCACTGCTCTCCCCTTGCGTAGTTCGACACTATGAGAGATAGGGAGATCGGAGTCCAAAACTAAAAAATAGAGATGTTATCTTACATCTTTTCCGTCGCTGGTACAGCAAGAAAACATATCAAACACTGGGAAATTCAACCACAGCCGACATCTAGAGCTGAACTCACAGCATATTGTTCCTCTCTGCCGCTGACAGCCACAGCCACAGCAAAAGAGAAAAATAATATGGAAAATAAGCAAAGATAAAATATACAATCAGCGTAGAGCAACAGCTCAAGCTGGGCTGGTGTACTTCACTGAGAATGTCGATCGTGGGCAAATCCTGCTATCTTTAGTTGTAAAACTATGTAGTATTGTATAAATTTGTGATCCCTTCAGCTCAGTGTTTGGAGCATCAAGCTTGCAAACAAGAGCCCCAGATTCAATTCCAGGTAACAGCAACAGATATACAACAATACAAAACCGAGCGAATTTTGCATCGGGAGGACGTCGCATGGCGTTCCAAAACAGAACAAAACATTGGGCAAGATTCCTGACTACGCACCACAAACGATACCTCACACACAAAACAAGAATTTGTTCCTTTCAAACCACGAATATTTGGGAGAAACTGTTGTGTGCAATTATTTGCCGCTTTTCACGCACAAACATACAAACAATTCAATTTATTCTATATTTTGTGAAGCGTTATAAAACGCCTTGAAGAAGTCAGAAGCGCTACATCAAATGCAATGATTGTTATTGTTTGTGCAAATAGAATCAGGGCGTTACCCACAGCCAAGAAATGCTGTTTATATCTTCATTAACAGAGTGTTCCCACTGCCACACCCCTCACATACGCTTGCCCCCATCTCTCATTCCTCCCTATTATTTACTGCTTTATCTGATACATAATCCTATGATCATATTGAATTAAAGTTCCATCTAAAACATACGTCCACTCTGCCAGTTTGTTTTCAGTGTCACAATGAAGCTCCTTCTACACTGTCCGGCCACAATGCCAGGTAATATTTGGAGACAAAGTAAAGCTCAATATATGTTGATGTCCCAGACTCAATAATCATGCTCAACGACACAGCAAAGCACGCTATGTGGAGGCTAATTTCCTCTCTACACACAAACACACTCATGAACACATTCGCACAACCCGGGTCAGGCAGAGCACAAAGTATGGGTGCAACTGCCCTTTATGTAAATGCATATAAACACAGCTCAAAAAATGCCAATCCTACGCGCACACATGCAGACAACAACACACACACACATGCACACACATACACACATACATACGCACACACACACACCAACATACACACACGAGAAATAACATACTTGCCTGTAAATGCAGACAGATAAATAGAGTCTCGCTCTCTTTCTCTCTCTCGCACACACACACACAGAGAAACACACACCACCTGTGACAGACAGGCCACACAGCGTGACAACTGTTCTGCCTACACACGTATACACACAAATACACCGACACACATACACCCACACAAATACACAAACACGAAGATATACTTACACCTAAACACACAAACACAAACAGACACGGAGTGACTGATAGACACACCAACACACAAAAACAGTCTCTCTTGCACTCGGACATTTGCCCATAGGCACTTATATAGACAGATACTGATACGTGTTAATGCTGCTGACAACAAACAAACTCAGAACTGCCACTGCACACAGTGTGTGAGACTGCCATCCCTGTTCCATAGTTCGACACAGTGAGAAGTCAGGGCGTTTGGAGTCAATAACTATATTATAGGCATGTTGCTCCTACATCTTTTCCATCGCTAGTACAGTAAGAAAATATAGCAGGCCATGGGAAACCCAAGCACAGCGGATATCCAGAGCTGGACTCAAAATATCTTGTTCCTCTCTGTCGCTGACAGCCACAGCAAAAGATAAAAATAAAATGGAAAATAAACACTACTAAAATATGTCAACAACGTAGAATAACAGCTCAGGTCGGGCTCGTGTATTTCACTGAAAAGTGGAAGCTGTAGAATGTAGATCGGGGGCAAAACCTGTTATATTTAGCTGTAAAAGTATGCTTTTCACTTGTGGATCCCTTCAGGTCAGTGTTTGAAGCACATACCTTGCATCCAAACGACCTTGATTCAATTCCAGGTAACAACAACAACAATACAATTACATATGTAGAACGCCCTTCACATAAGGAGGACGTCCCATGGCGTCCCAAAGTACAAAGAAAACATTGGGCAAGTTTCCTAATTACACCTCACCAACGATACTACCTCACAAAAATAACAAATTGTTCCGTTCAATCCACGACTATTTCTGGAAAGCTCTTGTGTGCAATTATTTCACTTTACACTATATTATGTGAAGCGCTATATAACGGTTTGAAGATGTGAAAAGCGCTATACCAAATGCAATTATTGTTAACGCTTGTGTAACTAGAACCGAGGCGTTACCCACACATCCGAAAACTGCTGTTTATATCTTTATTAACAGAGTTTTCCTCCTGCCACACCCCTCACATTCGTTTGCCCCCATTTCTCTTTACTCCCTATAATTTATTACTTTGTCTGATACATACTACTATGATCGTATTGATTTAAAATTCCTTACACTTCTGCGTCAAGCAGAATCACAGTGAGGCTCCCTCAAAAACATTCGTCCGCACTGCCAGTTTGTGTTCAGTGGAATAGTAAAGCTTCTTGTACACTGTCCGGCCGCAATGCCAGGTAATATTTGGAGACACGGGAAATTTCTATATATGTTGAGTGCCTAGATATTGTTTGTAGACACAGTAAATCTCCATATTTGCTCAAAGCCCAGACGCCCTGGTCAAGTTTAACGACACAGAAAATCGCTATCTACACTCTCAGTGAACTATCTCACGTCATGGTTAAAACTGGAATAAATTTCCATCTACTCTGTGCGTCCACACTCCCAGGTCAAGGAAAGACACAACCTAAAGCGTTCTAAACACTAACTATCCACACTCCCAGGTTACAGTTAGAAATTCAAGAAAACGCACTCAACACTTTGCAACCAAAGTCTCATATCAGTGCTGGAGACACAGCAAAGCAACCTCTACACAGCGCGTCCAACAATAGCAACAAAATTATACTTGTCCACAGTCCAAAGTCAGAGATAGACACAAAAAAGCTACCTCTACGCTGTATCTCCACAGTACCAGTTCATGATTAGAGACATAGTAAAACACGTTCTACACTGTGTGTCCACACTAATACAAACATTAAAGCTCCCACTGTTACGTGCATAGATCAGGGTTTTGAGATACATTTGATCAGCTGCTAAATTTTCCGTCAAGCCGAGTGCAGCGGTGAGAAAAAGGAGCAGTGGAGATTACCAACATATTAGTCTTCCACCACAAGATCAGCAAAAACTCACCCTTTACATTACAGTCACATGTAGCCAAGAGCAGAGCAATGAGGGTCTCTTATTACTCTCGTTACCCTCTTTATAACGGTATTCAGAAGCTGCTCCTGTTATCAGTAGCCAAACACACGCCTACTTTCAATTTCACACCCAGTCTTCTCAGTATTGTACATTATCAGAGAGTTACAGGCGAAGGGTGATTCTCTCTGTTGCTCTGCTGGCCGGCAATCCCCCAGATACAGCCTGGGCTGTTTGTGAGACTTTGTGTTGTTCTCACGTTGGCAGCTGTTATTGCCCACAAACACACTGATGTTATAATTTACAACATTTCTCGTGAGGTGCTTTGAGACATACTCCCGTTGTCCATATTTCATTTCGTTTGGTCGACCCACGGGTTTGAACAATCCAGCATTGAGGATTATAACACAAGCCGGGGTTTGTGTGTTGGGATCAGGGAGCGTGGAGACGGTGGCTGAAGCCACAGTTGGACTTGTTGATCTTGAGCCATCCTTCGCTCTCTCTAATAGTCCTAGACTGGGTGGAGAGGCTCATCTCTGTCTATTAGCCCCGAATGCGAGAGGGTTCATACAATAATAGGATATTATTATAGTTGCATTTTGATATAGCGGTTTATATATGATCTAAACCTCCGAACGCGCTGCAGATAATATACGGTAAAGTGAATTGACTGTATATCTGCAGTTGTTTATTGTTAATGTGAATTTTATTTGATTCTCATAGCTTCTAGACTTTGTAAATCACTTCAGAAAATATACTGGAAAGCGAATTGACTGTATACTTGTGGGAGGAAACCAACCGATATTTGCACGCAACAGCATCACAAACTGAAATTATGGGTCCAATTGCTGTATCTATTATTGTATTTTTTTAGGGATATTTGACAGACATGTGGATTAAGCGAATTGCCTGGTGTGTCGCCCTGACCTCACCAGCTATCAACCCTGTGGGGTGATGGGTAAGGAAATGAACAGCACAAGAACTACACTGCAACTGTGCCCTGAAAAGGGGGGCAGGCCAATGAGTTTGGAAGTCGTTTGTGTCGCCTACAAAGCGAGGGCGAGCGGGGATCGCAGATCTCACCCCCACCCACCACCATCCCAAACCCCCGCCACTAGCAACCGTTGATGCCACCGCCTGAAACAGAATTAAAAAATATACATGTTTCTCCTATGTATTTATTCCCCCACAAATCTACAGTCGGTTTTCTAGTTCTACTTCCGCCCCAGCCATCCCACACCCATATCCCCCCCTCATCTCACCGCTCATCCACCCACCCCCCCCTTTGGGGTGTTCTATTACTAGTACAGCAAGAAAATATGTCAGACACTAGGAAACCCAAACACAGCGAATATCCAGAGTTGAACTCATAGTTTCTTGTTCCTCCTTGACGCTGATAGCGACAGCAAAATAGAAAAATAAAATGGAAAATAGACACAGCTAAAATATACCAACAACGTAGAGTTGCAGCTCAGGCTGGGCGTGTGTATTTCACAGTGGAAGCTGGAGAATTTAGATCGGTGGCAAATCCTATTACCTTTAGCCGTAAAACTATATTGTAGTGTATTGTGTTAACCTGTGGATCCGTTCAGATCAATGGATGAAGCACACACCTTGCAACCAAATGATCCTCGTTCAATTTGAAGCAACAACCACAACAATACAGTTACATTTATAGAGAGCCTTTCACATAGGGAGGACGTCCCATGGCGACCCAAAGCAGAAACAAAATGGGGTAAGATTGCTTACTATACACGACTAACGATGCTCTCACATAAAAACAGAAACTGTTCCATTCAATCCATGAATGTTTGTAAGAACCTATTGTGCACAATTAGTTGTGCAAGTACCGTAAATTCCAGAGTATAAGGCGCACTCGCTTATAAGGCGCACCCCCCCACTTTTGACCTTTTCTTGGTGAAAAAAAACGGAAGCATTTTCGATGATATTGCCGGCAGAATGGAGGATAGACAGGACAGACAGTTAGGTAGGAAGAGAGAGAGAGGCAGGCAGGCAGGGAGGGAGAGAGGGAGGGAGGGAGAGACGGACGGAGGCAGGCAGGCAGGTAGGCAGGCAGGGAGGGAGTGAGGGAGGCAGGCAGCCAGGGAGGGAGAGAGGGAGACAGGCAGGCAGGCAGGCAGACAGGAAGAGAGGCAGGCAGGGAGGGAGGGAGAGAGAGGGAGAGAGGCAGGCAGGCAGCCAGGGAGAGAGAAAGGCAGAGAGAAAGGCAGAGAGGCAGGCAGACAGGGAGAGAGGCAGGCAGGCAGGCAGGCAGGGAGGAAGGGAGAGAGGGAAGCAGGCAGGCAGGCAGGGAGGCAGGGAGGGAGGGAGGGAGGGAATCAGGCAGGCAGGCAGGGAGGGAGGCAGGCAGACTGGGTTAGGCAGAAGGCAGGCAGCAAGCACAGCACTGAAGACCGCTGCTGCTGCCGCTGCCCGTGCGGACGAGGCCGAAGTCCCATCACCCGCTCCCCCCAACCCCTGCCGGACACTGACCAAACCCCGGCTGACAGCGCCGGCCGCCACCTGTTTAGTGTATTTCCGAAGACCACAATTTCTTGTTCCTGCGTATAGGGTGCACCCCCAACTTTTGAGAGCTTCCGACTTGAAAAACAAAATGCGCCTTATACGCGGGTATTTACGGTAATTCACATGCAGCCGAGAGCTGAGCAATGAGGGTCTCTTGATACTCTCGTTTCCCTGCTAATAACAGTATTCAGAAGCAGCTCCTGTTATCAGTAGCCAAACACACGCTTACTTTCAATTTCACATCCAGTCCGCTCAGTGTTGTACATTATCAGAGAGTTCCAGGGGAAGGGAGCTTCTCTCTGTTGCTGTGCTGGCCGGCAACCCTCCAGATAAAACCTCGGCTGTTTGTGAGACGTTTGTGCTTTTTTCACGTTGGCTGATATTATTGCCCCCAAATACACTGATATTATAATTTACAACATTTCTCGTGAGGAACTTCGAAACATACTCCCGTTGTCCATATTTCATGTTGTCGTCCCAAGGCGATGTTGAGTCAAGTGTTGGGGATTCTGACACAAGCCGGTGGTTGTGATTTGCGTCAGGGAGGGTGGAAAAGGTGGCTGAAGGCACGGTCTAACAAGATGGTGCCTTCAGCCCGTTAAGTTCGCAACACGGCAGCCATTTGCGGACAGCAGTGTTCCACAAACAGTCGTGGATTGAAACGACCGATACATTCTATTTTTATTGGAGGGACTAGTTTAGTCCTGTGTGTGTGGAGTAAGGAAACTTGCCCAACATTTCGCCCTGACCTGCATAGATTCGAAAAGCAAGTCTCATATTGATAAGTCTGCTTCTAGAACCACTGAGCTACAGAATTCCACGGCTTCTCTCAATCTAACAGCAACTGGGAATGTGGTGGCTTCACTCTCCTTAACCTTTAATAAAGCAGATCGGAAAGTTTGACTGCTGTTCTCTATCCCCAGAAACATTGTGAACACGGCTGCTGTGGGTGAGGGCAATCATGTTGGAAAAGCAATGGATTCAGTTGGGAATCGGCAAAGGAGAGAGAAGGAAGGTGTTTGGAATGAGTCAGACTGAATCCCTATTTCGTAGAGGCTGAAAACACGACATCCAACAGATAATAATATGCCATTCCAGCTCTGTTGACGAGCGAGGCTGGGATTGTACAGCCAGCACCATTATGAGCCCTGTATGGACTACAGACAGACCCACCTGGCTCCGGAACTGGACGAGAGAAAATAACAGGCTTTGGGGGCTATTCCTCGACTGGATTGTGATATTGTGTTCCCTAGATCCAGATCAGATCCTGGGAGATCTATTCCTCGTCCCTCAAGCGGGTCAAGGGATTTCACTGAGAGCAGCCACGCATTCATTGGAGACTGTTGCATTGTCGGAGTTGAATCACTTTTGCATGTTACACTAACTCGGGGTCCCGGCTGCCTGCTCCGTGAACTGTAAGGATCCCAAGTCTTTTTTTGGGGCCAGTTATTCGTGCATTACTCTTGATGATCAAGTCAAGAATTTTCATGTCAAAGTTTATCCCCGATATCAATATTGTATATTGTCCTCTTATTGATATCAGCCTGTGATAAAAACTACAGGAATGCAATTTGAGGTTGATATTACAGGCCTCAATATCGTACGGTGTCACGCGCTCTCTGTCGCTTTAGATGATCACAAGGTCACAATTATGGATCATTAATCTGTACCTCAGTCCTTACAGTTTGTCTCCCTCCTTCCACACACACTCAACTCTGCCAGCAGCGGATGCTTAAAGAGGACACAATACCCAGAATTTGTCCATATCGATATGGGGCGGGGAACTTCCGTTCGGTGGTTTACATACACAATAGATAAATAATAATACTTGTATTTGATATAAAATCTCGCCACGCCGACAGTCGCCAATAACGCTTCACATTATTGGCTGGAAAGTGAACTGACTGTATCTGTTTTGGAAGAAACGCGTCAGGCACGTATACGCAGCTGTGTCCCACACACTGGTAGATTATGTGATCAGTTTGTTTTGCTACTCTTAACCCCTACTCTTAATCTATAATTAGCCAGTCAGGACCACACCGAGCAAGTTGGGTGAACGAATGGCTGTTGCATTATGAGAAGCCCGGATTGAAACTGGTGACAATCACTGAAGCAGGTGCTATTTCGATTACAACGTATTCAAATGCATGGATGTTTGTCAACAATAAATTAAAGTAACGTATCGAAAACTTTTCATCAGTAACATAAAAATTCACAATGACTCTAGTTTCAACGTAACATTTATTGAACGCGATGTATTTATAAAGCTTCTTTCCAAGCATGAG
>JAYJKW010000399.1:759157-779139 GCA_035084275.1 Hydrolagus colliei
AACTGAGAGAGAGAGAGAGAGAGAGAGACAGGGAGAAAGACCGAGAGAGAGAGACTGAGACTGAGAGAGAGAGAGAGAGACTGAGAGAGAGAGAGACAGACAGAGAAAAAGAGAAAATGAGAGACTGAGGGAGAGAGAGAGACGGAGAGAGAGAGAGAGACTGAGAAAGAGAGAGAGAGAGAATGAGAGACTGATGGAGACAGAGAGACGGAGAGAGAGAGAGAGAGAGAGAGAGAGAGAGAATCAGAGAGATAAATAGAGAGAGAGTCTGAGAGAGAGAGAGACGGAGAGAGAGAGAGATGGAGAGAGAGAGAGAGGCAGACAGGGAGAGATCGAGAGAGAGAGACTGAGAGAGTCTGAGAGAGAGTCTGAGAGACAGAGAGAGACTGAGGGAAAGAGAGAGAAGGAGAGAGAGAGAGAGATTGAGAGAGAGAGAGACTGAGTGAGAGTGAGAGAGAGAGAGAGAGACTGAGGGAAAGAGAGAGACGGAGAGAGAGAGAGGGACTGAGAGAGAGAGAGAAACTGAACGAGAAAGAGACAGATCGACTGAGAGAGGGAGGGAGAGGGAGGGAGATAGAGAGAGTGTGTGAGAGAGAGTGTGTGAGAGAGAGTGTGTGAGAGAGACTGAGAGAGAGAGAGAGAGAATGAGAGAGAGACAGAGAGAGAGAGGGAGAAAAAGAGAGAATGAGAGACTGAGGGAGAGAGAGAGAGACGTAGAGAGAGAGAGAGAGAACAACTGAGACAGAGAGAAACAGAGAAACGGACAGAGAGAGAGAGAGACTGAGAGAGAGAGACAGAGAGAGAGATAGAGACTGAGACAGAGAGAGAGAGAGATTGAGAGACAGAGACTGAGAGGGAGACAGAGAGACAGACGGAGAGAGACGGAGAGAGAGACACACACACAGAGAGAGTGACACAGAGAGAGACTGAGACAGAGAGAGAGACTGAGAGAGAGAGAGAGAGAGAGAGACTGAGACAGAGAGAGAGACTGAGAGAGAGAGAGTGTGAGACTGGGAGAGACAGAGAGAACGACTGAGACAGACAGAGAGAAACAGAGAGAGAGAGTGAGTGAGACAGAGAGAGAGAGGGGGAGAGAGAGAGAGGGAGAGAGAGTGAGACTGAGAGAGAAAGACACACAAACAGAGAGACAGAGAGATTGAGAGAGACAGAGAGACTGAGAGAGAGAGACTGAGAGTGACAGAGAGAGAGAGAGAGAGAGAGAGACTGAGAGAGAGAGACTGAGAGAGAGAGAGAGAGAAAGAGAAAGACCGAGAGAGAGAGAGAGACGGAGAGAGAGAGACTGAGACAGAGAGGGACTGAGAGAGGGAGGGAGAGGGAGGGAGATAGAGAGAGTGTGAGAGAGAGTCTGAGAGAGAGAGAGAGAGAGAGAGAGAATGAGAGAGAGAGAGACTGAGAGGGATAGACTGACAGAGAGAGACTGAGAGAGACAGACAGAGACTGAGAGAGAAAAACAGAGAGAGAGAGAGACAGAGAGAGAGAGAGAGAGACAGATAGAGAATTTGAACGAGACTGAGACGCAGAGGGATTGAGAGAGGGAGTGAAAGAGAGTGTGAGAGAGAGAGAGAGGGACAGAGAGAGTGAGAGAGGGGGGGGGGGGGGGGGGGTGAGACTGAAAGTGACAGAGAGAGAGAAACTGAGAGAGAGAGGGAGAGAGAGAGAGAATGACCGAGCGAGAGAGAGACTGAGAGGGACTGAGAGAGGGAGGGAGAGAGAGGGAAATAGAGAGAGTGTGTGAGAGAGAGAGACTGAGAGAGAGACTGAGAGAGAGAAATAGAGAGAGAGACTGAGAGACAGAGAGAGAGAGTCAGAGAGAGAGAAACTGAGAGAGAAAAGAGACTGAGACAGAGAGGGACTGAGAGAGGGAGGGAGATAGAGAGAGTGTGAGAGAGAGTCTCAGAGAGACAGAGAGAGACTGAGAGAGAGAGAGAGAGAGAGAGAGACAGACAGGGAGAGATCGATAGACAGAGAGAGAAAGACTGAGAGAGAGACAGAGAGAGAGACTGAGAGAGTCTGAGAGACAGGGAGACAGAGAGAGAGACTGAGAGAGAGCGAGAGAGAGAGCGAGAGAGAGAGAGAGAAAGAGAGAGAGAGACTGAGAGAGAGACAGACAGAGAGAGAAAGGGAGAGAGAGAGAGAGACTGAGAGAGAGAGAGTGAGAGAGATAGAAAGACAGAGAGAGATGGAGAGAGAGAGAGAGAGAGGCAGACGGGGAGAGATCGAGAGAGAGAGAGAGAGAGAGAGTCTGAGAGACAGGGAGACAGAGAGAGAGAGAGACTGAGAGAGAGAAAGAGAGAGAGAATGAGAGAGAGATACTGAGAGAGAGAGAGAGACTGAGAGAGAGAGAGGGAGAGAGAGAGAAAGACACAGAGAGAGAAAGACACAGAGAGAGAGAGAGAGACTGAGAGGGACTCAGAGAGGGAGGGAGAGAGAGGCAAGAGTGTTATCAACTGGCTCAGTTGTTAGCACTCTTGCTTCTGAGTGAGAAGGTTGTGGGTTTAAGCAATACATGGAGATTGTGAGCTGATAGTGTCGGCTGACACTGATGATTCTATTCTAAACAAAGAAGACTTTCTCCTGATGTTCTGGGCAAGATTCCCCCAGATAAAAGTTGATCCGTCACTTGATGGCAATTTTATGGGACCTTGATGTATACCAAATATACAAATGTACAATCATTACACTTCCCTGTCATATACTATGATGTGCGTCACAACAACATGATAAGGTCCTATAATGAATGGAAGGATTTATTCCAATTGAATTAATTCCAGTTTGGCATTATCAAACTGCAGGTCTATTTGACTGGATTTTGTAAGTTTGATTTTACATGAAGATTGCATTGAATCAATACAAAAATACGAGGAAGTAAAATTAACCACACTTAAAGTAAATAGAACACACTTTAAAATGTAAATCAGTCTAGCTCAGTTAGTAACCCTCTCACTTCAGGGTCAGAATGATGTAGGTTCAAATCCCAGGAATTTGGAACTTGAACAGTTGTCTTGTCTGATGTGCTAGAAGTAGTTCTGAGGTATTCAAGATGCTTTGGATAATATTAACAATAATAATAATTATTCTATTTGATGCTGTGTTTCATTACACAATTGAATCGTCTCAAAATGCATCACAGTCCTTTAAAATAATCCTAGCATTTGATAGAGCAATTTATCAAGTTGTCAAGACATCTCAAAGCGCTTCACAGCAATTACTGTGAAATGGAGTGACTTTGTATTTGTGGGAAAATGCAGCAGCCAAATTGCACACGGCAAAGTCCTACAAACAGTCATGGACCAATTTTAGTTGGGGATTGCCGTCCAGGACACCGGGAGTAACTCACTTCTCTTTTTGAAAAATTGAATGGGATCTTTAACATCCACTTGAACACACAGACTAGTCATTGGTTTAACATCTCATCTGAAGGAGGGCACCTCCGACAATGCAACGCATCCGCAGCACTGCATGTGAGTGTCCACTTAGACTACGCAAATTCAAATTCCAATGTAGGATTTGAACCCACAACTTTTTGGCTCAGACACAAGAGTACCACCACTGTTCCAAGACGACACACAGATTTACTGTAAAGTGCAGTGACTGTGTATTTGTAGGTAAATATCGCAGCCGATTTGTGCATTACCAATCCATGCCCCATAACCAACCGTGAAGTCAATGACCAATGGTTAACGTCAATCACACAGATTTGTTGCTTTACAACAAAATGTCTTGTTGTAAACAATTTGTAAAAAATATTTAAAAATTTGGGGTACCAAAATGGATATGTATATCAAGTCCTGTAGCTCAGCGGTTGGAGCTCGATTCATGGCAAGACAAAACCTTGGGTACGTTTCATTAGTCCACATGCCTAATAATAATCCCACAAAAAAACAATAATCGTTTGGTCACTCAATGCACAACTGTTTGTGGGACATTGCTGTGTGCAATCGACTGGCGCATTTCCCCCACACATATACAGTCAATTCATTTTACAGTATATTCTGTGAAGCGCTTTGAGATGCCTGGAAGACATGAAAAGTGCTATGTCAAATAAAAGGATTATTATTATGTCTCATTGTATGTTGTATTACTTCTCCAATGATCGCACAATGTATTTTATGTCAAAGTAGCTGCTATTTTATTGAAGTAGAATATTGTATTTTTCTGTTCATTTGCAAAATATGTGATTGCCCAACTTAGCCTCACTGGTGAAGAGGCTTTGAAGGCTATAGCCTGCCCGAGGGGTTAAAATCTCAGGCTGTGGGAAGCTGGGCATTAACTCTAACTGCGGATCCACTATTGAAACATTACATGCAATGGATCTCAAGTGCACATTATTAAAAACAAAAGGTACCTTGGCAAGGGAGGCAATGGAGTGCCTTCCTTCTATCACCTCAAGGAGAAAGTTGTTTATATTTGAGCCAAGGTGCTTGTCCGTTCCTGAAAATGCTTCTGATAGTAACCATGGCGATGGGCTCTGTAAGCATGAATAGTGTGGGAATGGCTTCCTTGGGAAAGTTTGGTTGGCAGACTGAACAGTGAGATACAAATTAGCAGTGTACATTCTCCTCGTTGTACTCTAGCTGCAGGACAGAGGCCTGTGTTATTTGGCTTGTGCTTTTCTGTCTTGCGGCCTTGATGGAGTGGCCTCATTTGGATTAAGCCGGTGAAAAACTGCACATCTTGTCAACTCAGCCGACGGTCACTGCCTTCGGAGTCTTTGGTCTGAGCGCACCTATCCTTCATGTTACAGCAACCGAAGCAGGAGGAAATCAAAATAAAGATGTGTCAGCCTACATTCAGTGTGCGACATTGAATGGATGCCAACAATGTAGGCCGTCAACGTCACACTGGGACAGCTTTTGTGCTCTTGATCAATTTTGTGGCATATTGCCGCTGATTAATTTGGAATAGCTACAATACTTTGTGTGGGGGAATAATACAAATGATAAATAAAGATACATATTTTCAGTAGTCCTGTGAGACTGCAATCTCATCGCCAAACAGCAGTGCCAGCTGGTTTGTGAAATAGGTGCACAAAACCTCCAGCTGTCTCACAGCAATAGGCGTCAGTGTCCTTAATGAACTGAAACACATAATTCAACTTGACATAACAGGGGGCAATGCAGATGTAGGTTTTGAAGCACTGCGTGCATTCAATGTCTATAAACAGTAATCCTCTGCTTGATACCTGCATCGGTAGATTGCAAAATCGTATCATTATTTCCGATAGATACACAAACCACAATAAAATACACAATTACATTTGTATCATGTCTTTCACATAGGGAGAACATCAGGGATTTGGATAGTTTACAATGTAAAAATAATCCAAATGTTAAACCCATGATAATAATAATCCATTCATTTGATGTAGCACTTTTCGTGTCTTCTAGACGTCTCAAAGCGCTTCACAGAATATACTGTAAACAGAATTGACTATATATTTGTGTTATATTTATATTTATTTGTAATTATATATCATTGTATATAATCTATTAGAAGCATATATAATATATTAGATATATTGTATTTATATATCTCTTCTCGCTTCCGCCCAGCCAGCTGTGAGGTACCCCAGTGATCCATCCTTGACCCCTTTCTCTTCCTCATCTATATGGTGCCTCTTGGTGATATCATCCTCAGACATACGGTTAACTTCACATTTGCGTGGATGACACTCAACTCTACTTTTCCACCTCCAGCTGTGACCCACAGTTCCCTGATCTTTAGTTAGCTTGCCTCTAAGATATCAAGAGCTAGATGATCACAAATTTCCTGCAGTTAAACGTCAACAAGACAGAAGCCATACTCTTTGGCTGCCGTCATCGTCTTTTGTCCCACAGTTCCAACCTCCTCAACCTAACAACCTGTCCTTAAAACTCTCCAAACCTATGCACAACTTAGGCATCAGATTCGACCCACAATTATCCTTCCTCCCCCACATCCGGTCTCTGATCAGCACCGCTTTCTTCCATCTCCAAAACATTGCCCATCTCCAACAATACCTCACGCCAAAGCTGCCGAAACCCCGGTCCACGCATTTGTCACTTCTCGGCTGGACTACTCTAATGCCCTCCTCGCCAGCCTCCCCTCCTCCACCATTCATAAAATACAGCTCATCCAAAACTCCACCGCCCGCATTTTCACCTGCACCAAACTTCATACCCTGCTCCTCCATCAGCGGCTGTGCTTTCAGCCACTACATCCCTAAACGTGGAACTCCCTCTCTCAACCCCCTTTGCCTTGCCCCCACTTTTCCCATCTTCAGGGTACAACTATCTCGTCAACTGCCCTTACTGCCACCTTCCCACTGGTTCATCCTTGGTCTTCAACATGGATAACCATTCCGAGACACCGCCTGGCATCTAGGGCGCTATCTCAATGTAAGTTGTTGCTGCTGTATATTTGTGATATATGTACTTTTACGATGTACAAACAAAACATAGAGGGAGGGGACAAAATTCCTCCTAGCCTAACTGGCTTGCTGTATTTTATCAGAAAAAAACCATACCTGGCTTGGGAAAAAGAAAGGAAAACAAGCACTTTGAGTGATCTAACCTTGCCTTTATTTGATTTTGATTCAAAATTGCCATCTCATGGTTTCGCCTCACACGGCACCGGGATATATGCGTGCAAACCTTTCTATCCAGTTTAGATTAAATATTTGAGACACCCTTAGGTTGTTGGAGTGCCTATGTATATTAACTGAAGCCATGTCAAGTGGAGTGCAATACTTTTTGATAGTAAATGTCCTTTTGATGGTATTAGATGGGAGTTTCCACAAACAATTGAATACGTGGAAGGATTCTGTTGTTAAACCCGAAGAGAAATTGTATCTGACTTTTTAATAAATTTACGAGAAATGTACAATACACAACAACTAACTGTAGGATTATGTGATACTATATTGTAAGAGATTAGTAGGAAATTAATTCAACTCAGTGTATTGATTAATTATGGCTCATATTCCAGTGTATGAGCCAGGGATATGCTGTATTATCTGTGGTGACATCCTTTAGATGAGACATTAAACACTAAAGATACCATGGCACGATTCAAAAGAGGAGGGAATATCTCTATAGTGTATTAGCCAACCATTCTCTAGATAAAATCGGTTGTTCACTTCATGACTATTTGTGGGACGTTTTTCTGCTCAAATTGGCTGCTGCGTTCACCTGCCAAATACAGGACAGTAAATATACTTGCTTTCAGGCTTCCCAATGGCTCCGTTGTGTATGTCTGCCCTATGTTGGAGGCTATGCATTACATTGGCCACAAAGAGAAAATAAGTGGATTTACCAAACAAAAATATTCCTGTCCACTTCCGCTATCGCTGTAATATTTGCAGTGGGTCTATCTGAAAGCATGTGAAGCTACCGGCTGTTCTTGCTTCAGCACATAAGATAAATGATGCCTGAGAGGTGCTTGCTATTAATGTATCCTCTGGATGCGTTCCAATTTCACACTGACCAGCTTACTGGACTAGATTCGGTTGCTGAAAAGGGCGTCCGTACACCGACAGGACTAAAAAATAATAGCCATCGGTTGTTTTGGGATCGTCGATAGCAGGTTGTCGCTGAATTGAGGTGGTCGTTTTAACAGATGTAAGAGCACGGCCAATTTAGTTATGTGGAATATATGTAATGATCATTCTGGATTCACATGAATCTCCGAGCCTGACAAGAATCAGTTGCGTTGAAGTGCTAATTTCGATGCGCCTCTGTGACACACACCTGTTACCCATAAGGATTTAATACGATCCTTCACCGATACCGCTCGCACATATCTCATTTTCTCTCCAATGCTACAAACATGTACAATTACGAACGTAATAAAAGTGCCGTCACAACGAATAACCTTTTCGCGGCCAACAAATTACAAATTGAACACATCCACGAAATAACTTATGGCAGAAAAGAGCAGCCAAAAAGCTTTGCAATCTGATTTGAGGGAGATTCCTGCTCCAAACAGTTTGGGAATAGATGATGCTTCTGTAAGTTCTGCCTGCCATCTATTGCTAGGATAATGCACCGCTTACAAGTCGTAGCAAAAAACCATGCCATGAAAGTGTGAGGCAAAGCTAAACAGTTATCAACAGAAGATCTTTTATGTACGATGTAAAATCTTTGGATAATGGGCTATCTGGCACATCCTGTGCAGGCAGTGCTGTCGTCTGTCATCATATCCTCCTAGCATTCAATCAGCAATTAAACATTGTTTAATTAAAGTTACTCAATAAAGCAATTGTCCTTTACCTCAGTAGTCTGTCATTTACTGACCCCCCTGCTTGACGGACAGACAGACAGACTGTCTCTCTCACCACCCCACCCCCTCTCTCTCTCTCTCTCTCTCAGTCTCTCTCCCTCATTCCCTCTCTCTCTCTCTCTCTCTGTCTGTCTCTCTCTCTCTCTGTCCGTCTCTCTGTTTCTCTGTCTCTCTCTCTGTCTCAATTGTTCTCTCTCTCTCTCAATCTCTGTCTCTCTCTCAGACTCTCTCTCTCACAGTCTCTCTCTCTGTCCGTCTCTCTGTTTCTCAGTCTCTGTCTCTCTCTTCCTCAGTCTCTCTCTCATTCTCTGTCTCTCTCTCTCTCTTTCTCTCTGTGTGTGTGTGTCTCGCTCTGTCTCTGTGTGTGTCTCTCTCTCTGTGTCTCTGTGTGTGTGTGTCTCTCTGTCTCTGTGTGTGTGTGTCTCTCTCTCTGACTCTCTCTCTGTCTCTGTGTCTGTGTGTGTTTGTGTGTGTGTGTCTCTCTCTCTCTGTGCCTTTCTCTCTGTGTCTGTGTGTGTGTGTGTCTCTTTCTCTCTCTCTGTGTCTCTGTCTCTCTCTGTGTGTGTGTGTGTGTCTCTCTCTCTCTCTCCCTCTGTGTCTCTCTCTCTGTTCCTCTGTCTTTCTCTGTGTCTCTGTCTCTGTGTGTGTGAGTCTCTAGGTCAACCTCTGTATGACCCTCTGTGTCCCTGAACCCCCAGATGTCCATGCCCTCCTCCTATCTGACCCCCTGTGTGTGTGTGTCTCTCTGTGTGTGTGTCTCTCTCTGTGTCTCTGTGTCTCTCTCTCTCTCTGTCCGTCTCTCTGTTTGTCTCTCTGTCTCAGTTGTTCTCTCTCTCTCTCTCTCTCTCTCTCTCTCTCACTCTCAGTCTCTCTCTCTGTCCGTCTCTCTCTCTCTCAGTCTCTCTCACTCTCAGTCTCTCTCACTCTCAGTCTCTCGCTCTCTCTCAGTCTCTCTCTCTCTCTCACTCTCTCTCGCTCAGTCTCTCTCTCTCTCTCTCACTCCCTCTCCCAGTCTCTCTCTCAATCTCAGTCTCTCTCTCTCTCTGTTGCATCTCTCTCTCTCTCTCTCTCTGAATCTCTCAGTCTCTCTCTCTCAGTCACTCTCTCTCTCAGTCTCTCTGTCTCAGTCTCTCTCCCTCAGTCTCTCTCTCTCTCTCTGTCTCCCTCTCTCTCTCAGTCACTCTCTCTCTCTCTGTGTCTCTCTGTCTCTCTCCCTGTCTCAGTTGTTCTCTCTCTCTCTCTCTCTCTCTCTCACTCTCTCTCTCACTCCCGCTCTCTCATTCGCTCTCTCTCATTCTCTCTCTCTCTCACAATCTCAGTCTCTCTCTCTCCGTCGCGTCTCTCTCTCTCTCTCTCTCTCTCAGTCTCTCTGTCTAAGTCTCTCTCTCTGTCTCTCTCTCCCTGTCTCTCTCCCTCTCTCTCTGTGTCCCAATCTGTCTCCCTCTCTCTGTCTCTCTCTCTCTCCCTCTGTCTACTATCCAGCCTCTGTGACTCTGGATCCTGACACAGCCCATCCCAGCCTCATCCTGTCTGAGGACCTGACCAGTGTGAGACACGGAGACACACGGCAGCAGCTCCCAGACTCCCCGAAGAGGTTTGATCCCAGTGTCAGTGTCCTGGGGTCTGAGGGCTTCACATCAGGGAGACATTACTGGGAGGTGCAGGTGGCCAACAAGACAGACTGGGATGTGGGATTGGCCAGAGAGTCTGTCAACAGGAAAGGGAAAATCACAGTGACACCAGAGGATGGGATCTGGGCTGTGAGGCTGAGAAACGGGGATGAATATTCAGCTGGTACCTCCCCTCCCACCCGCCTGCCCCTGAGAGAGAGAGAGAGACCCGGGAAGCTGGGAGTTTACCTGGACTATGAGGGGGGACAGGTGATAGTTTACAACGCTGACAACATGTCTCATCTCCACACTTTCACCCAAACCTTCACTGAGAAACTCTATCCTCTCTTCAGTCCCGGTTTGAATCGCGGCGGGAAGAACTCTGAGCCGCTGAGAATCTGCCGGGAGACAGTTTAATGTGGAGGGGAATCCTGAGCCGGGAAACTGTGTTAGACTGTGATTCCCACCAGGCTGGGGGGGGGGGGGGGGAGGCTGGGCTTTTACTCCAGGATTCAGCTGAGAGTTTGTGACGGGAAGTGAATACAGAATAATAATAAGAATAAATCATTTGATTTAGCGACAGTTTGACAAATAATCAAATCAAATGTATATTGTTATACATTATAATTATATATATAATCAGATTAATATAAATTAACAAACAAAAACACCAGTACATTGATAGAGCCTTTCATGTCTGGATTATAATAATAATAAAAATTACATTTGATAATATGGTTTACGTCTAAATCTCTCCCTGACCTTGGCTCCTCTTTACTGGTCTGTCTTTCTTTCTCTCTGTCTGTCCCCCTGTCTTTCTCACTATGTGTCTGTCCCCTTGTCTGCCTGTCTGTGTGTCTGTCTGTGTGTCTGTCTGTGTGTCTGTCTGTCTGTCTGTGTGTCTGTCTGTCTGTATTACGAATAAGAACCAAGTGTTTGATTTGGCGACTGTCAGTGTCTCAGGTGATCAAACCCTCTGTGTATAAACAGACAAACTCTGTGTAGATTAATCACAATAATGAGAATGGTGAAGTCTGCGTTGGGTTTGGCGGCGTTTTGTGGGCGACACAAACACTGTAGACGAAGCTACAGTGACCAACCCACAGGAACAACAGTCCATTTACAGATCGCCTCTCACGTCAGACTCACTGTGACACTGAAGATCACAGTTGATAATAAAGCTGACATGGCCCTGAGTCGCTCCCTGACTTTGGCGTCTGTCTGTCCTTCCCTCCGTCTGTCTGTCTGTCTGTCTGTCTGAGCGCGAGGCTAACGGTTATTATTTTGAAATGGGCGCCATTCCTCGTGGCGTCACTGGGCGCGAGACTCCCGTGTTTTGCCCGCTCGACGCCTCCGCAGTGACGCCTGTGTCTGCAGGATCACGTGGCTAATGGGTTTTGTTCTCTTAAAAGAAACCGGCCCCGGGCACGTGGCTGACTTGCTTTTAACTCGGCGCCTGTGCAGTGCCGCCTGTCTCTCTGCGTGGGCGCGAGGCTGACAGTTATGGTTTTAAACTCGACGCCCGCGCAGGGACTGTCTGTCCCCTGTTACCATCGTCAACGATCGATGAGCTCTCAAACATGCAGAACCAATCATCCCCTTGTAACACTGACACGCGAGAGAGAGAGAGAGAGAGTTCATACTTGATCACACAAACACCAACACACACAACAGACACTGACTCACACACAGTCAGACGCTCACACGGTGGCGAGACAGAGAGGGAGAGAGAGGCACTATTGAGGAAACATATACAGTCCTGAACCTCCCACAGTCTGGCTCAATAAATACATGTATAAATATAGTTTGTTTGTTTGTTGTTGATGAAAATGTAAGAATCTTTGCTGGGAGCCGTGACACTGCATTTAGCCACTAGGGGCGGTGTTACAATGTTTTCTTGTTCTACGTGGTTAATATCACTCATGAAAATATCCTAGTAATTCTAGTTATATAACAATACAGTATTAATAACAATGCAAGAATTATACACTAATATAATGTAGTCATTACAGAGATTGAGACGCTGTCCGGTGTGGAGGGCGCTATATCAATCGAAGTTGTTGTTGTTGTAATCGTTATACTCTAATATAATGTAAGAACTATACACTAATATAATGGTAACAAAATAAAACATAATAATATTCTTCACTCAGAGGGTGGTGAACGTATGGAATCCGTTACTGTTGATGGTCAGTCCTTGAACATATTCAAGACTGAGTCAGATAGATTTCTCATTTGTAAAGGGATTCAGGGCTATGGGGATAAGGCTGGAGTTAGAGGAGAATATCAGCCATGATTGAATGGCGGTGCAGGCTCGATGGGATGAATGGCCAACTACTGCTCCTATTTCTTATAAAAATAATAATAAATAATAATCCTTGCATTTGATGAAGCTGCTTTTCGCATCTTATCGACGTCCCAAAGTGCTTCACAGAATACACTGTGAAGTGAATTGACTGTGTAGTTGTGGGCGAATCGCGGCAGCCAATTGCTCACAAAGCGTCAACACAAACAGCCGTGGATTGAAAATGACAAGTTTTACTATCGTTATATTATTCTGTTCTTATGTTCTAGTATATAATCTATTAATATATAATATAACAATGTGTAATAATGTATAATAACACACTAATGTAATAACATAATGATAACACAGTAACATAATATAATGATAACACAAACCCTCTCTCCCTCTGTTTCTGCCTCCTGTCAATCACTGGTTACCAAGGAGACAGTGGGCATGTTTCCCCGCCTCTCCCGTGAATCACTGGTTACCAGAGAGACAGTGGGCGTGTTTCCCCGCCTCTCCTGTCAATCACTGGTTGCCAGGGAGCTGCGTCCGACTCCAAAAGGGGAGGAGACGTGCTGACGTCACGGAAGGCCGGGAGGCAGGAGAGGGTTGACGTGTTGACGTCACCCGAGTGAGTGAATGGGAGGGAGCTAGTGACGTCACGTGAGATGCACTCACACCACTGAACTGAAAAGAGTACTGGAATGCTCATCTCCATACACAATGCACAGACCGAAATGTCGCCGTCAAGCCGCCATATTACGTAGTCCTCGAATACAATATACAGGTATACAAGGCGTGGGAGAGAAGGGGAGTTCAGTGACTCACACAGAGAGAGGAGGTGAAAGAGAGAAATCTGTTTATAGCCTGTGATACACATACAGAGAGAGAGAGAGAGAATGAGAGAGAGAATGAAGGTGAGAGAGCGAGTGAGAGAGAGAGAGTCCAGTCTCTAGCCTGAGATACACTCACACAGAGCGAGGGGGAGAGAGAGTGAGAGAGAGAGACCTCTGCAGCCTAAGGTGCCCTCACAGAGAGAGAGAAGGTGGGAGAGAGAGATGTTATTACAGCCTGGGATTCATACAGAGAGAGAGAGAGAGAGAGAGAGAGAGAGACCTCTACAGTCTGATATACAAACAGAGAGAGAGAGGTGTGTGTGAGATGCAGAGATATGTACAGCCTGAGATATACTGAGAGAGAGAGAGAGATACCTCGCTGTAGCTGCAATGCCCTCACGCAGAGAGAGGGAGAAGATGATCGAGAGAGTGAGCGAGATCTCTACAGCCTGAGATACAGAGAGAGAGAGAGAGAAGGCGTGTGAGAGAGAAATGTACATATACATACACCTTGAGCTATAGAGAGAGAGAGAGAGAGATCTGTCTGCAACCTGAGATACACTCACACAGGGAGGGAATAGGTGAGAGAGAGAGAGAGTGTGTGTGTGGGGCGAGGGGGGGGGGGGGGGGGGATATGCGAGAGGGGTATTTAGAGACCTGTCTACTGCCTGTGATACACTCACACATACAAAGTTAGCGAGAGAAAGTGATAGAGAGAAGGGAAGAGAGTTAGAGAGAGAGCTCTCTGCAGCCTGAGATACAGACACACATAGAGGGAAGTGGGGGGGTGGAGGGAGGGGATGTGAGAGAGACACACTCACAGAATGAGACAAAGAGAGTGAGAGAGAGAGTCTGAGATATTCACACTGAGGGAGACACATGCAATGAGGGAGAGACACCCACAGTCTTTGTCTGACTCTGTGTCTCTGGGACACACAAACACACCCGAGTCAGTGAGACGCACACACACAAATACACTCGCAGCCTCACATACAGAGAGCGACACACACACAAATACACTCGCTGCCTCACATACAGAGAGAGACACACACACACAAATACACTCGCAGCCTCACATACAGAGACACACACACACAAATACACTCGCAGCCTCACGTACAGAGAGAGATACACACACATTCACAGGCCTATAAACACTGGGAAAGGAATGCAAACAGAGAGAGAGGGTGGGAGGGGCACTCGCACACATACTGAGTGGGAGAGAGAGACACACATACAGAGAAAGAGGATGTGGGGAGAAACACAGCAATACAGAGAGAGTGGAAGGTGGTAGACATAAATATATATATAGAGAGTGAAGACATTCATACATATGGAGCGAGAGATACACACAGACATACAGAGGGGGAGAAACACACATATACAGAGAGAGAGGGGTGGGAGACATACATATACACACACATAGAATGAGGGGGAGACACACACATACAATGAGTGGTGTGGGGGGAGACACATGCAGAGAGAGGGGGAGGCACACATGCACACAGAGAGGAGGGAAAACACACATACAGAGATAGGGGAGACACCCATATATACAGACATATATACAGAGAGGGAGAAATACACTCGTATAGAGAGAAGAGGGGGAGACATGCATACATATGGAGCAAGACACACACACACATACAGAGAGAGGGTGTGGAAGACACACACAGACATATGGAGGGGGGAAGTCACACACATACATAGAGTGGGGGGGTAAACACATATAGAATGAGAGAGACACACACACACACTCAGAGAGAGGGAGGCTAGAAACATACGCGCAGAGACCCTCCACACACATAAATCCACCTTATGCAGACATACACGCCCCCCCCCCCACCCCTCCGCTACCCACTCACATAGTACCCCCTCAAACAGTCACAGAGCCCCGACCCCCATAATGTATATGTTGGTGCAGTCATGTGGCTCAGTGTTTGGAGCAATCACCTTACAACAACAACAACAACAACAAATTACATTTATAGATCGCCTTTCACGTCGGAGGACGTCCCAAGGCGCTGCACAGGAGGCGTGTGACCCACATACAACAAATCATTACATAATACTGAAATCATTATTAGTTAAGAAATAATAATTAATTGCTTAATTAATTGGGAAACAAAAAGAAATACGAAACAATTAAACATCATTTAAAAATTGATTAAGAAAATTAACTTAAACAAATCTAAATTGGAAAAAAGCCAAGAACCAAACAATTTAAAAAAAAACAATCTAGTGACAGCCAGTGGGCGGGTCTCTCTCTCTCCTGTCAATGACTGGTTACCAGGGAAACGGGGGGGCGTCTCTCTCTCTCCTGTCAATCACTGATTACCACGGAAACGGGCGGGGCGTCTCTCGCTCCGTTTCCTGTCAATGATTGGTTACCTGGGAAACGGAGGCCGTCTCTCCCGCTCTCTCCTGTCAATCACTGGTTACCAGGGAGACAGTGCTGCGCGCAGGCAAACTGCGTCATCAACCTCCGTCAGCAGGTCACGTGGTGAGTGTCCCCGCTGGCGGCGGCAGAGACACAGAGAGAGGAGAAGGTGGGAGCTGCCTGTGTACAGCCTGGGATACAGACGGTCAGGGGGGGAGAGAGAGAGAGAGAGAGAGAGGCTGTGTGTGTGTTCCTGACACACCCTTGTCTCCCTGTAGGTGGTGAGTGTAGCTGCTGTGTGTGTCTGTGTGAGAGAGAGAGTGTGTGTCTCTGTGAGAGTGTGTATGTGTGAGTGTCTTACTAACCCCCCCCCCCCCCCTCCCTTGTCTCCCTGTACAGAGTCCTGGTCTCTGTGTGTGTGTGTGTATGTGTATGTGTATCTCTGTGTGTGTATCACTGTGTGTGTGTGTGTCTCTGTGCGTGTGTGTGTGTGTCTCTCTGTGTGTGTGTGTGTGTGTCTCTGTGTGTGTGTATATCTGTGTGTGTGTGTCTCTGTGTGTGTGTGTGTATCTCTGTGTATCTGTTTGTGTGTGTCTGTGTGTGTGTCTCTGTGTGTGTGTCTCTGTGTGTGTGTATCTCTCTGTGTGTCTGTGTGTGTCTCTGTGTGTGTGTGTATCTGTGTGTGTGTGTGTCTCTGTGTGTGTATCTCTGTGTGTGTGTCTCTGTGTGTGTCTCTGTCTGTGTGTGTGTGTCTCTGTGTGTGTGTATCTCTCTGTGTCTGTGTGTGTGTGTGTCTCTCCGTGTGTGTGTGTATCTGTGTGTGTGTCTCTGTGTGTGTATCTCTGTGTGTGTGTCTCTGTGTGTGTGTGTGTATATGTGTCTCTGTCTGTGTGTGTGTGTATCTATGTGTGTGTGTGTATCTCTCTGTGTGTCTGTGTGTGTGACTCTGTGTGTGTGTATATGTCTGTGTGTCTGTGTGTGTCTCCCTGACACTCCTGACTTCCCTGTAGGTTCTGGTGTGAGGATGAGTGTGTCTGTGTGTGTGTATATATGTGTCTCTGTCTGTGTGTGTGTGTGTCTGTGTGTGTATCTCAGTGTGTGTGTGTATCTCTCTCTGTTTGTGTGTGTATGTGTGTATATATGTGTCTCTGTGTGTGTGTGTCTGTATCTATGTCTGTGTGTATCTATGTCTGTGTGTGTGTATATCTCTGTGTGTGTGTGTATATGTGTATCTGTCTGTCTGTGTGTGTGTGTGTAAGTGTGTGTGTCTCCCTGACACTCCTGACTTCCCTGTAGGTCCTGGTGTGAGGATGAGAGTGTCTGTGTGTGTATATATATGTGTCTCTGTCTGTGCGTGTGTGTGTGTCTGTGTATATGTGTGTCTCTGTCTGTGTGTGTGTGTGTCTGTGTGTGTCTCCCCCTGACACTCCTGACTTCCCTGTAGGTCCTGGTGTGAGGATGAGTGTGTCTGTGTGTGTGTAGCTGTGTGTGTGTCCCTGACCCCCCTCGCCTGCCTGTAGGAGGTCCTGATGTGTGGGTCAATGTGGCTGCTGTCTATGTGTGTGTGTGTGTGTGTGTGAAGCGCCTGTGGCTCAGTGGTTAGAGCACTTGTCTTGCTGTGTTTGAATCCAGGCAGGTCAGAGCGAAACCTTGGGCAAGTTTCCTTACTCCACACACACACACACACTCACACCTAATAATAATCCAACAAAAAGCACAATTATAAAATTGATCATTTCAATCCACGACTGTGTGGGGGACGCTGCTGTGCGCAATTGGCTGCCGCGATTCGCCCACAAATATACAGTCAATTCACTTTACAGTGTTTTCTGTGAAGCGCTTTGGGACGTCGATAAGATGTGAAAAGCGCTATATGAAATGCAAGGAATAATGTTACGTGGTTTTGTGTGTGTGTGTCTCTGTGAGAGTGTATCTGTGAGTGTGTTTGTGTGGTCTTGCTGAAACCACCTCCCCCAAACCCTTGTCTTCCTATCAGATGGCTGGTGTGAGGGTGAGTGTGTCGGTATGTGTGTCTGTGTCTCCGTGTGTGTCTCCCTGACCCCCCATTTCCCCCATTTTCTCCATGTAGGGGCGGTATTTGACCATATGTTTGGCTGGTAACACATCAGGTGTAAGTTTGTGCTGCTGACACAAGGCAGCAGAGAATGTTTGAGGAAACCCAAGCCAGCAACATGGAGTGTGTGATTACCCCAGGGAAAGGTAACCACTCAATGTATCTGTACCTTACTGTGTTTACTTATTGTTTAAATGCTCTTTCTAGCTTTATTGATAACTTGCCCATGCATTACTTGCATTTCGCCTACAATTATACAGTCAATTGACTTTATAGTATATTGTGCAAAGCACTTCGACATGTCGATATGGTGTGAAAATTCAGCGTTATATCAAAAGCAAGTATATTATTATTTGATATTTCACTTTTCAGGTCTTCTAGATGTTTCAAAACGCTTCACAGAATATACTGTAAAGAAAATTTACTGTATATTTGTGGACAAAACTCAGCAGCAAATCATGCCTAGCAGTGTCCCACAAACAGCAGTGCAATGAAATAATCAATCTTTTTTTTTTAGCAAACACTGGAAGCAAATATTCAAAGGAAGTAAGTAAACCTTTGCATGTGGCAGCACAGCTAGATAAGGCTGTTAAAAAAGCATATGGAATACTAGGCTTTATAAGTTGTGGCATTGAGTACAAAGGTTAGGAAACTTTAATTATCCTGTACAAAACATGGTTTAAGCTTCAGCTAGAGTGCTGTGTTTCGATTCTGGGCACCATACTTTAGGAAGGACTTTAAGGACTTGGAAAGGGTGCAGAGGAAATCCACCGGGATGTTAGCAGGATTGAGGGACTTTAGTTATGAGAAAAGTCTAGAAAGTCTAGGACTATTCTCATTGGAGCAGAGTAGGTTACGAGTAGACCTGATAGAGGATTTTTTCATTCAGCGAGTTGTTCGAATCTGGAAAGAATTGCCTGAAAGGGTATTGGGGGCCGAATTGATAACAACACGAGGTGAGTAGTTATTTGGGGTGGACAGGTTTTGCGGGGTTATTGGGAGAAATCCGGGGAGTCGGATTGACATTGAATTGTTATTTTCAAAGAGCCAGCACAGACTCAATGTGCCAATATGCCTCACTTCAGCTGTAAAATTCTACGATACTATACTTCTGTTATTGTAAGGCATATGAAGTGAGGAGATTGACAGAAATTAAATCAGGTTTCTCGTTTATAATACGAGTGCTCTAACAGCAGAGCCACAGGATTTATTGGATATTGACTTAAGCAATTAATTGTACTGAACTGCATTTTTGTGCTTAATTTGTTTCTCATAATAATATTTTATAATAGTGGTATTCCTTGCATTTGTTATAGCGCTTTTCAAATAATCTGGATGATTTACACTGCTTTGCAGAATATACCGAACGATGAATTGACGGTATATTTTACTGTCGAATCATGGCAGCCAACAACAACAACAACAACCAGGTTTTTTGTTGAAGTATTTTTGGTTTAGGAAATCTATCAACCGGGTTCATATTTACTGCTATGCAAACAGAGGCTTGTGGTGTGAGGAAACTTGTCGAAGGATTTTTTACTCCTGGGAATCAAGCCCGGATTCTCTTGTGCAAGGCACAGTCCAATTTGATTAGGAGCAACTTTATTTACTTTCCACAAACTCTAACATCTCTCAGCCAAAAGCTGTTAGTGCTTTGTAGTCTCTGTGTACATCCTGTTTTACTATTCTGCTCTTTGTTTATATAAATTTACTCTATAGAGCCCAGAATTGCTAATAGTTTGAGCTGCAAACGGAATCAATTGACGGGAGGAGAGGCTGGGAGCAACAGATACAATTTGAGAAAGAGGGAGACAAGAAATAACACTGACGACAAGGATCTTCGTGACGAAGATAACCTATGTAAGTGATAAATCAATCTGAGTTTCTAAGTATAAAATGGTCCAGTACAGCAACTATGCCTTAGCATTGATGACGAGCTTTTAAGGTGAAGTTCCTCTGGTGTTTCAGATAAGAATGCAACTGTTGGAATGAGTAGCAACTTATATAGAGTCCTCAAGACATCCTGGAGCACTTTGCAGGATTATATTGTGAATTGTTGCAGATTCCACAGCGATGACCCCACAAACAGCCATGTTTTATCTTAAATTTATCTTGGATATTGAAAGCCGGGACACTCCGGTGAAACCGAGAAACAGAAACTTGCCCACCCCCCCCCCCCTTTGGAATCATTCCATCATAATGCTAATGTCTACCTGAACAAAATGGCTGGAGAACTGGGCTAAAAATTTCATCAGAAGTGCGGCAACTCAGAAAACGGAACACATTCCCCACATTAATGTTAGTTTGTACCAGTGACCTGGCCAGGTATCCTCTTCACTAATTATTCACTCACCTCATGGCTGTTTGTGAGAAGTTGCTGGTTGCAAAACCTGACCTGCATAAAGGGGGCGCTTTATAAATGAAATGCCACACTGACCCACATTTTACAGTGGGTAGAGCAAAGCATTGACTTGGGCAGGTCTTGTATAAATGCAAGAATAGATTGATCGCA
>JAYJKW010000399.1:779339-833439 GCA_035084275.1 Hydrolagus colliei
TTGTCTCTCTCGCTCACTCCCTCTCAGTCTCTCTCTCTGTTGCGTCTCTCTCTCTGTTGCGTCTCTCTCTCTCTCACTCAGCCTCTCTCTCCTCTCTCTCTCTCAGTCTCTCTCTCTCTCTCAGTCACTCTCTCTCCCAGTCTCTCTGTCTCAGTCTCTCTATTTCAGTCTCTCTCTCTCTCTCTCTCTCTCAGTCTCGCTCTGAGTTTCTCTCTCTCTCTTTCCATCTCTCTGTCTCAGTCGCTCTCTCTCAGTCTCTCTCTCTCTGTCCGTCTCTCTGTTTCTCTCTGTCTCTCTCCCTGTCTCAGTTGTTCTCTCTCTCTCTCTCTCTCTCTCTCTCTCTCAATCTCAGTCTCTCTCTCTCCGTCGCGTCTCTCTCTCTCTCAGTCTCTGTCTCTCACCCCCCCTCTCTATCTCAGTCTCTCTCTCTCTCTCTCTCAGTCTTTCTCTGAGTTTCTCTCTCGCTCTTTCCATCTCTCTCTCTCAGTCTCTCTCTCTCTTTCCATCTCTCTCTCTCAGTCTCTCTCTCTCTCTCTCAGTCACTCTCTGAGTTTCTCTCTCTCTGTCCGTCTCTCTGTTTCTCTCCGTCTCTCTCTATCTCAGTTGTTCTCTCTCTCGCTCACTCTCTGTCTCTCTCTCTGTCCGTCTCTCTGTTTCTCAGTCTCTCTCTCTCAGTCGCTCTCTCTCTCAGTCTCTCTGTCTCAGTCTCTCTCTCTCAGTCTCTCTCTCTCACTCTCAGTCTCACTCTGAGTTTCTCTCTCTTTCCATCTCTCTCTCTCAGTCTCTCTCTCTCTGTCCGTCTCTCTGTTTCTCTCTGTCTCTCTCCCTGTCTCAGTTGTTCTCTCTCTCTCTCTCTCTCTCACTCCCCCTCTCTCATTCTCTCTCTCTCTCTCAATCTCAGTCTCTCTCTCTCTCAGTCTCTCTGTCTCAGTCTCTCTCTCTCTGTCTCTCTCTCGCTCTCCCTCCCTCTCTGTCTCTCTCTGTCTCCGTCGTTCTCTCTCTCTCAGTCTCTGTCTCTCACTCCCCCCCTCTCTATCTCAGTCTCCCTCTCTCCCTCTCTCTGTCTGTCTGTCTGTCTGTTTCTCTCTGTCTCTCTCTGTGTCTCAGTCGTTCTCTCTCTCTCAGTCTCTGTCTCTCTCAACCCCCCCCCCCCTCTCTCAATCTCTCTCTCTCTGTCTCTTTCACACTCTCAATCAAAATCTCTCTCTCTCTCTGTCTCTCTCTCTGTCAGTCTCCCTCTCTCTCTCTCTCTCAGTCTCTCTCTCTCTCTCAGTCTCTCTCTCTCGCTCTCTCAGTCTCTCTCTCTCTCTCTCTCTCAGTCTCTCTCAGTCTCTCTCTCTGTCGCGTCGCTCTCTCTCTCAGTCTCTCTCTCTCTCTCTCTCTCAGTCTCTCTCTGAGTTCCTCTCTCTCTTTCCATGTCTCTCTCTCTGTCTCAGTTGTTCTCTCTCTCTCTCTCGAGCTCTCATTCTCTCTCTCTGTCTCTCTCTCTCTCAGTCTCTGTCTCTCTGTCTCAATCTCTGTGTGTGGGGGTCTCTCTCTCTCTGTGTCTCTGTGTGTATGTGTGTGTGTGTCTCTCACTCTCTCTATGTCTGTGTGTGTCTCTCTCTCTCAGTCTCTCTCTCTCTCTCTCTCTCTCTGTCTCTTTCACGCTCTCAATCAAAATCACTCTCTCTCTCTGTCTCTCTCTCTCAGTCTCTCTCTCTCTGTCTCAGTCTCTGTCTCTCTCATCCCCCCCACCACCCCACCTTCTCTCTCTGTCTCTCTCTCTCTGCCACTCTCTCTGTCCGTATTTCTCTCTCTCAGTCTCTCTCTCCCTCTCTGTTGCTCTCTCAGTATCTATCTAACCCCCCCCTCCCCCTCTCTCTCTCACTCTCTCTCTCACTCTCTCTCTCTCTCTCTCTCTCTCTTTCACTCTCTCTCTCTCACTTCCTCCCTCTCATTCGCTCTCTGTGTGTGTCTCTCTCTCTCCGTCTCTCTCTCTGTCTCCCTCTCAGTCTCTGTCTCTCAATCTCTCTCTTTGTCACTCTCTGTCTGTCTCTCTCTCAGTCTCTTTCTCACTCCCTCTCTCTCTCTCTCTCTCTCTCTCTCTCAGTTTCTCTCTCTCTGTCACTCTCCCCCCCTTCCCCCCTCTCTCTCTCTCTCTCAGTCTCTTTCACGCTCTTTCACTCCCTCTCTCAGTCCCTCTCTGTCTCAATTTATTTCAGTCTCTCTCTCTGTCTGTCTCCCAGTCTCTCTCTCTCTCAGTCTCTGTCCGTCTCTCTCTCTGTCTGTATATCTATATCTCTCTCAGTCTCTCTCTCTCTGTCTCTCTGTCTGTCTCTCTCCCTCTCTCTCAGTCTCCCTCTCTGTCTTTCTCTCTCTCTCTCTCTCTCTCTCGATCTCTCCCTGTCTGTCTCTCTCTCTCTCAGTCTCTCTCAGACTCTCTCTCACACTCTCTCCCTCTCCCTCCCCCTCTCAGTCCCTCTCTGTCTCAATCTCTTTCAGTTTCTCTCTCTCACTCTTTCTCTCTCAGTCTCTCTCTCTATTTCTCTCTCTCAGTCTCTCTCTCTCTCTCTGTCTCTCATTCTCTCTCTCTCCGTCTCTCCTCTCTCCCTCAGTCTCTCTCTCTCACACACACTCTCTCTATCTCCCTCTCTCTCCCTCCCTCTCTGAGTCCCTCTCAGTCTCTCTCTCTCTCGGTCTTTTTCTCTCTCTCTCTCTCAGTTTCTCTCTCTCTCTCAGTTTCTCTCTCTCTGTCACTCTCAGTCTCACCCCCTCTCTCTCTCCCTCTCTGTCCCTCTCTCTCTCTCAGTCTCTCTCACACTCTTTTTCACTCCCTCTCTCAGTCCCTCGCTGTCGCAGTCTCGTTCAGATTCTCTCTGTCTCTCTCTCTCTCTGTCTCTCTCTCTCTCTGTGTGTCTGTCTGTCTCTCTCTCTCTCTGAATCCCAATCTCTCTCTCTCTCTGTCTCCCAGTCTATCTCTCTCTGTCAGTCTCTCTTTCTATTTCTCTCTCTGTTCCTCTCTCTGTCTCTCTCTCTCTGTCTGTCTCTCTCTCTCTCTGTTTGTCTCTCTCTGTGTGTCTGTCGGTCTGTCTCTCTCTCTCTCTCTCTCTCTCTCACTCTCTCTGTCTGTATCTCTGTATCTCTCTCCAACTCTCTCTTTCCCTCAGTCTCTCTCTCTTTCTCTCTCTCTCTCTCTCTCCCTGTCTCCCTGTCTGCCTCTCTCTCTCTCTCCGTCTCTCTCTCTCTCTCTCTCTCTCTCTCTCTCTCTCTCTCTCTCTCTCTCTCTGTGTCTCTCAGTCTCTCTGTCTATTTCTCTCTCTCGCTGTCTCTCTCTCAGTCTCCCTGTCTCTCGCACTCCCTCCCTCCCTCTCTCTCTCTCTCTCTTTCACGCTCTCAATCAAAATCTCTCTCTCTCTCTGTCTCTCTCTCTCTCTCTCTCTCTCTGTCTCTCTCTCTCTCTCTCTCTCTCTCTCTGTCTCTCTCTATCTGTCCATCTCTCTGTTTCTCTCTGTCTCTCTCTCTGTCTCAGTTGTTCTTTCTCTCTCTCAGTCTATCTCTCTCTCTCTCTCAGTTTATCTCTCTCTCTCTCAGTCTCTCTCTCTCCATCGCGTCTCTCTCTCTCTCTCTCTCTCAGTCTCTCTCAGTTTCTCTCTCTGTCTCTCTCTCCGTCTATCTCTCGCACTCCCTCCCTCCCACCCTCCCTCCCTCTCTCTCTGTCTCTCTCTCTCTGTCTCCCTCTCAGTCTCTCTCTCTTTCACACTCTCAATCAAAATCTCTCTCTCTCTCTCTCTCAGTCTCTCTCTCTCTGTCGTGTGTCTCTCTCTCTCTGTCTCTCTCTCTCTGAGTTTCTCTCTCTCTCTCTCTCACTCTCTCTCTGTCCCTCTCTGTCCCCGTCGTTCTCTCTCTCAGTCTCTGTCTTTCTCAACCCCCCCCCCCCCCACCCCCACCCTCTCTCTCTCTCTGTGTCTCTCTCTGTCTCTCATTCGCTCTCCCCCATTCTCAGTCTGTGTGTGTGTGTGTGTGTCTCCCTCTCTGTGTGTCTCTCTGTGTGTATGTGTCTCTCTCTCTCTGTGTCTCTGTCTCTCTCTCTGTGTCTGTGTGTGTCACTCTCTCTCCCTCACTCCACCTCTCTCATTCGCTCTCTCTTAATTTCTCTCTCTCTCAGACTCTCTCTCTCTCTCTCTCTCTCTCTCTCAGTCTCTCTCTCTCTGTCTGTCCGTCTCTCTGTGTGTCTCTCTCTCTCTCTCTCAGTCTCTCTCTCTCTCTCTCTGTCTGTCCGTCTCTCTGTGTCTATGTGTGTGTGTGACAGACTGTTTGTCTCTGTATCTCTTTCAGTATCAATGTGCCTGCCTTCCATCCCACATCCTCAGGTTTCAAAGTGCTGCAATATACAATCTGCTTAACTCTGCATTCATAGGAAATATATCAAAAATATTTTGTATTAAATTTGTATTTACACAATATGCCCCTCTCGTGAACTGGGAAGTGGTTCACGTTAAATGTTCGCACGTCGCAACAATTCTATTAATACTAATCGTGCAGTTCATACAGCGCTATGCACTTTTCCTAGACGTCTTCAATCGCTTTGCAGAATATGCTGTCAAATGAATTAACTGTATATTTGTGGGTGAAACACGGCAGGCAATTACTCACAGCAGCGTCCCCACAAACATTCGTGGATTTAAGTGACCAATTTTTATTTACGGAATATTATCAGTCATGTGTTTTTGGAGTAAGGAAACTTGCGCAAGGTTCTGCTTGACCTGCCTGGATTCGAACACAGGTGAAAGGCGAGTTCTTTATCCGATGAGATACAGGACTACACAAGATATGTTCACATTCACAGACACAGACACACACAATAATAGGCTGTAGGTATTATTACTCCTAATAATAATCCCGCCAAAATAAAAGCACAACAATAAAATTGGTCATTTAAATCCACGACTATTTGTGGGACACTTCCGTACACAATTGGTTGACATGTTTTCTCCCACATATATACAGCTAATTCAATTCACTTTACAGTAAGTTCTGTGAAGTGCTTCCAGTCGTCTAGCTAACACGAAAAGCGCTACATTGAATGCAAGTATTATTATTGGTTATAGTATAGACGCGAAAGTAGATACACAACTCTCAATGATTACCATTTATAAACATGAAGTCACTTCACTTTACAGCGCATTGAGACGTACAGAATACGTAAGAAGCAATTGGTGAAAACGCAATGATTTGTATTCTCTTTACAAGCAGAGTCTCCCATGGTATAACCAGGATTCGACACTATTACCGCTCTACCGGGGTTCGATTCCAATTCAGTGAAAATAGCATTTTCACCTGTGAGCAGCAATATGATTCTCTGTGACAATTTTCTGATATTTCATGAAACTCGCTTTAGCGCAGCAAATTCTTCAGCAAAGTATATAATTGTGACTACTGCGAACGTATGATTCTGCGTGTCTGCACTTGTCAGCTTCACAAATGGTTTCGCTTACCGTCTCTCTCTCTCTGTGTCTCTCTCTGCATCTCCCTCCCTCTCCCTCCCTCTCTCTCTCTCTCTCTCTGTGTCTCTCTCTGTGTCTCTCTCTGTCTCTCTCTGTGTGTTTCTCTCTGTGTCTCTCTCTGTGTGTGTCTCTCTCTCCCTCCCTCTCTCCCTCTCTCTGTGTCTCTCTCTGTATCTCTCCCTCCCTCACTCTGTGTCTCTGTCTCTGTCTCTGTGTCTCTCGCTGTCCCTCTCTCTGTGTCTCTCTCTGTCTCTCTCGCTGTGTCACAGAGGATAACTGAAGTAGAATGAGTTCGAGAACGTGACATCAGCGGCTATTAATCATGTAGCGACCTTCAGGATACCAATGAATATTTGAGTTGATTTGATCCAAACGCTACCGTCTTTAAATGTAGATGAGAGTGTCCAAATCAGACATTCCAGCATCAATTTCTGACAACACACGTGGAGACGGCGGGGATTGAACCCGGGACCTCATACAAGCGAAGCATGCGCTCTAACTCTGAACTACATCCCCACATCATGCTGGTCTTCATTTTGAATGGCATTAGGTTAACAACTGTAATGGTTCACAGCGTCCCACGGCACGTCAAGATAGAGAACAGAAAATAGCGTCGAAATGGGGGAGAAAGCAGTATAGACCAGAGCACGTGCGAGTGGTCGTCATAGGGGGGACAAGAGTAGAAAAATTGACTGTATAGCTGTGGGAGAAACGCGGCAGCCAATTTGCGCACAGCAGTTGTCCACAAACAGTCGATGAAGTGGGACCAGGGAGAAAGGCGGCAAAGACGGCAAGGGGAGAGACGGAGGGGAAGGTTGGTGTAAATTAGGGTCTCGCTACCCTGCCGTGAGAGAGAGAACTGCAGTGGTTTCTGAACCATGGCGCTCGCCTCCATTGTGGCGTGTGTTGCACAGGTTGTGGAGTTGAGGGACAGGGGGGGGGGGCAACATTATTATTTTTATTATAGGCGAACCCCATCTAACGTTGCGTTGATCGCTAATACACGTTGTTAGCCAATGGTGGATAGGATCACGGCGGTGCTGGGACCTAGTAGTGAGTTAGGCCGGCAGCGAGAGAGCGAGCAGCGAATGAGTGAGTCTGGCAGGGAGTCAGGGAGCAAGTGAGTGAACAGGCAGGCAGTGAGTGAGCGAAAGGGTGAGCCAGAGAGCCAGTCAGAGGGCAGTCCCACTTGTAACAATTAGGTAAGGAAGGTTTGCGCCTCCAGGAGGGAATGCATTTTCAATTCCGGTGATTTTCATTCTTCAATGTTTGTGGATAACTCATTGTCTCTCAATATTTTAGCGAAAACAGTTATATTTGCAACTTAATTTGGACGTTGCCCTTCACACTTGGTAGCTTTTCAAATGTGGAAAACATGACGACATATTTCTGCATGAGTGATACAACAAGCTGGCGAAAACAAGTTCTACATGCTTTAGGTTACAAAGGTCCATGGATATATCGATCACAACTGTCTCACGCATCTTAATTCTAACCCGACCATCCCCACTATCCTGCATCTCTCGCATGTTCGGTTCAGGACCTGACTGTTCAGCGAATTGGGATGTCCTCCCAATGTCAAAGGCGCTCTATAGAGATTTTTTTATTTTGGAACATTTTTGTTGAAGAACAATCGCAGTTTACATTCTCATCTAAAAGGCCGCTCCCACAGCAATGCAACACGTCCCCAGCAAAACATTTAAATCACAATGTGTGTTACTAATAGGCTCGAATGCACCTAATGAGCCAGAATGAAACTTTGCAAATGGTACCGCAGATCAAAACCAGACGCTTGAATTGACTGAAAGTTATATTGGGATTGTGTGTAGCAGTAACCAATTCACCATTAGATGTTTAAATTTCAGAAGTAGTTGCAGCGCCACTACTGGAGTCCGAAGCCTTTGAATCTTCCCATTTCTACCAATACCCTCAAAGTGTTATTTGAAATAATGATCTACTATTAATAATCATTGTTATTGTTCCTTATCATCTCTTAAAAATGCCCATACCAATGCTCACAGAATATATCCTACAGCGATTTCTTTATTGTGAATTGTTGGATGAAGCATAAAGATACAACCAAACTCTAGATCGATAGTCATTTCGTTCACATTCCACCTTCTTACTTCTTGCAAACATATATGCCCGAGAACAACATATACTGTGTAAAAAAAAATCCTAAAACAAACCTAACCTTTTTTTTCTTGATTGAAACTTAGTGCTTCAACAGTCTCCGAGGGAATATGTTCCACAGCTTTCTTTTTATCACTGGAATAGTGCGTCTGTAGATTAGAAATATAAGAGATGTTTTGCGCACAGTAATGTGCGAGATTCATCCATAACATGACTGAGCATTTGCATCTGTGAGAATCTAAGATAGGAAATTTACCCCTGCACTATTTGAGTTGTGACCTGGGATATTGTTAGATCCGCATGTATAGCCAGAAAACTCAATTTAACAGCTACTTAGTAAATGGAATGCATCACACAGAAACACACACACACAAACCCAAGCACACACGGTCACAGTGAGAGAGAGGGAGAGACAGATAACGTTAGACACAGTTAGAGAGAGAAATGTTCAGAGAGGGAGACACAAGTACACGTAAAAAGGCAAATTGAGACAAACACAGACGCACACACAGGGACAGATGCAGAGGGATAGATGCATACACCTGTGTCTACAGCAACAGATACAAAAAATGAGAGAAAGGGATAGAGAGAGAGAGAAAGGATTAGAGACAGCGACAGAGTCACAGATGTCAGGGAGAAAGAGGGAGAGGCACACACACAACCACATACACACAGTGAGAGACACAAACGTATACCGAGCAATATATGTAACCCATGAATATTTTACTCCTTTGTGGCTGATAAGCATTTCACAGCCAGGTGTATACAATGTAAGGCAGTATATGGGAATTGTATGGCAGTATTATCCTTTGTGGAAAGCGTTATCACCTTTAACGGGTTAAACTACAGCAGTGACCTCAGCGCCCTGTACACACTGTGGTCACAAAGGCCTTTGTCCCTCCCAAGCTGTGACCAATGCTGTAGGTAATCCGTTCAATGCTGGAGAGTGGCCCCTGTGTAGACAATGTACACACACACTCCAGGCTGGGGAATACTGTGTGTAGGTGGGGTGGACACACTCACATGTGCATCTCTCTGATGGTTTAGATACTTTAACAACAACACATTGCACTGACACACGGTGACGTGTGTGGTGTTGTGGGCCTGGGTTTCATCATGGGATGGACACCCAGCTGCCCCCAAATTACATCATTGGGGTGAATTGCGTAACTCAGGGCAGATAATGTTTTGTTTGCACATGGCACAAACTCATCCACGATCGTGCGGTAAAATTGCTCAAAGGAGCGTTCCCAACTTTCTTTAAATAAGACCCCGTTTTATGCTCTTGTGAACCACTGTTTGTTGCGTGAGTTGCCTTCTGTAGAAGAGGATTCATTTTGTCTTTGTGAAGATGACCTCTCCGATAATGTGGAGAATTGAAGACATTTACTACTCGATTCTCGCTGCTGTTGGAATTCCAGGCAAGTGATTTATCCAATTCAGTATTTAGGTTAGTTTGCACTAAAGTTTGTAACCTGACTCAGATTAGCAATCTCACCTTTCAATCAGCAAATGGTGGTTTGTGTAATACTTGAAATTCCCTGCTGCCCTGTTTCAGGATACTGGCAACTGACGATCAAATAAATTGTGATGTCCTCTCGACGTGAAAGGCGCTATATAAATGTAAGTTTTGTTGTTGTTTGTTGTGAGGACGTGAGTTCTTAACTAAGTGTGGTGTCGAAAATAAAACTTTTGAAAGAAAACTCCAGTTTGCCTGCTTAGATATCAGAGATTGTCGGGCGCCATTCAAAAGAAAAAATAGATTATGTGCACCCGATGGCGTTTTGATTATGTATTTTTTCTTGTGATGCAATATAATAACTATTTCGCCATTTAGTAACTTTATCGTGGTGGTTCGCTATTGTGAACATCTGCCTCCCGAATTTCCACACAAAATAAAGTCGATTCGCTTTACATTATATTCCGTGAAGCGATTCAAGAAGACATGAAATTATTATACGATATTTTATCACATGCAAGTTTCCATACTAATCTCTATTGGTCGCAGTTTAACGGCTGAATCAAGGAGGTGTGAGCTTTGGTTCCGTATTCGCACATTCACTCCATCAACAACCAAACATTCATCATTTGTGAAGCGCTTCTCACACAGGGGAGCGTCTGAATATTTACATACAATGCTGGGTTGCAAAGAGGATCAATCTCTCCTTTCCGATTTGCAGCATTCAGAGAATTCTTTAATTTGAACATATAAATGTCATCGGATACAATCGACTAAATCCATTTGACTCCTCTAACCAAAAATACCAATTGCAAAGGTATTTGATATTGGCAGGTTATACAGACAGACCGATATTGGTTGAAGATGATGGACTCAATAGCAACGATTCGTGCATTTGATACAACGCCATTTTTGGTCGTTCAAAACTCTCAAAGAATGAGACAGGATTAGTGCAAACACTATTGTATTCACTTGCACCCGTGGAGTCAATGGAGTCAAGGGGATATATTCGATTGATTCTGATGACTTTTTATGTTCAAATTAAATAATTCTCTGAATGTGGCAAATGGTAGAGGAGTGATTGATTGATTCTCTGTGCAAATCCAGCATTGTATGTAAGCACACAGTGAGGTGAGTGATCGGTGACATGTCCAAAAGTTTGGGACAGGACACGGTGAGGTATTTGCTCCATTTGGAGAAGTCTTGATAAATAGACAATTTGCTGTATCAAACACCAGGATTATTTATTTATCAATTTTGCATTTCTAAATGATCTTCATGTCTCTCGATGTTTGTCAGTTTGTGCGTATCTCTATTAATATGCCAACTTCTCTATCTGAACGACTCATTTTCTAAATGTGGCTGTATCTCTGCCAGCACCTCTCCCTTTCTATCTGTTGGTATGTGTTTGTGTCTACTGTGATGTGTGTTTCTCTCTGAACATGAACGACAGTCTCTGTCTGTCACTATCGTTGTGTCTTTCCCTTATTGTGGCGTTTTTTCTGCATTTCGCTGTGTGTATGTTTGTGTGTGTTTATCTCTCCCACTTTAGTGTATCCAACTCGCTCATTCTCTTTGTCTGTTTCTCTACCCCACTCTCTCTCCAACGACCGCTCTCTCTCTCTCTTCCCCGCTCTCTCACTGTCGCTCAGTATATCTATCACTTTCTCCCCCCTCCCCCCCACTCCCACCGTCCCACTACCCATTTTCGTTGTCACTTTTCGGTGGGCAGCCGGGTGGTGGACATCGAGACACGTTCAGCATATTGTAATCTTTACCAATGAATATTTATGTCTGATCTTTTCTTTCTCTTTGTCTCTGTAGTCAACCTATTGGCGATTGTTGTCCTGGCTCGAGGGAGGTGTGGTCTCTCCAAGTGCATCTCCATGTATCTGTTGGCCATGTCAGTGGCTGATCTGACGGTGGTTATTTTCACGGTGATCTTTGGTAACATTGTTCCTTTCTACTTCATACGTCCGTTCGTGCGCATTACCCCAGTTTGCCGGGTGATACTTGCACTGGAATATGTAACAAGGGAAACCTCTGTCTGGCTCACTATGGCTTTCACCTTTGATCGATATGTCGCCATCTGTTGGCAAAAACTCAAAGATAAATATTGCACCGAAAAAACAGCGGCTGCAGTGATAGCGGGTTTGAGTGTTGTCTTCACTGTGAAAAACATTCCCTGGTATTTTGCATATAAACCGCTGTTGATAATTGACAAGACACCCTGGGAATGCATTATTACACAAAGCTTTCACACTTCACTCCCATGGATAGTGTTTGACTGGCTCAGCATCACTCTAACCCCTTTTCTCCCATATGTTCTAATTTTGCTGCTCAACGCCTTGACTGTCAGCCACATACTGGTGGCCAGTCGAGCCCGCAGGAGATTGCGGGGACACAGTGATGGGGACAGAACTAGAGGTGAGAGAGACAGTGATCCAGAGATGAAAAACAGGAGGAAATCCATCGTTTTACTGTTTGCTGTTTCTGCCAATTTTATATTATTATGGATGACATATATTCTATATTCTCTATACTGGAAGATTACAAACGACATTTGGTTCTCGGGGTATAATGATCCGAAGTATATTATCTGGCGAACTGGCTTCATGTTGCAGTTATTGATCTGCTGTACAAACACATTTATTTACGCTGTGACTCAGACTAAATTCAGAGAAGAGATTAAGAAAGGGCTGACATTTCCTGTTACTCTAATTGTGAGATTATTTCATTGACAAATTTTCCCACTGCTGTGTTTGTGTCTTTGTGACGCGATAAACACAGTGATGGGGTCCTTATCAGCCTGCCCGTCCCATCATCAAGTAGCACTTAATGTTGTCTTCTGGATATCTTCAAGTGAATAAAATAATTATTCATGAATAAAAGTGCATCACAGAATATTCTGTGCAATGTATTGACTGTGTGGTTGTGTGCAAAACATAGCAGTGTTGCGTACCCTAGTGACTCACAAACAGGTATGGATTTAAAATACCTATTTGTAATTGTTTTTCTCAAGCGATTATTATGAAACATATGGTGTAAGGAAACTTGCCCAAGGTTGTAACCTGTCTAGAATTTAACCCAGATCTCTCGCTTGCAAGCAGTGTGCTCTAACCACTGAGCTACAGGATTCCACACCTGTCAGTGCATTGTCCCTATTAGTGCTCGACACTATGCCACTGCATGTATCTGTGCAAGCAAAATAACCGGAGAGACAGAGAGAGTGTGAGCACCATATTAATGTGAGAGTGCAGTCCTTTTTCTCAATGTGTGTGTGTGATAGAGAAAGGGAGTGAGTGCTGTAAGATATCGCTTTGTAGTTTCCTGGTGCTCAGTGCTTGTAGCACTCGCCATAAAAGAATGAGACCTGCATCCGATTTCAGGCAGTTCAGCGCGAAATATTGGCAACGTTTCATTACGACACACGTCGAACAATAATCCCTCCAAAAAAAACTGTAAGAAATTGATAATTTCAGTCAACGACTGTTGGTGAGGCACTGCTGTGCGCAATTGGATGTCCTGTATTTCCCACACATATTCTTTCAATTCACTTTACGGTATATTGTTTGAAGCGGTTTGAGACACAGTTACGAAGATTCCAAAATGCTCTATCAGACACAAAGATTATTATTAAGATGTAAATGTCCGTTCAGAATGAGCTAATTAGACTAACACCGAAAGTAGAAACAGAATCTGGCAGTGGGAGACCGGATGTGGTTTGCTCAGTAAATTGGAGGCTTTGATTTGACAATAAATATATTTTGCAAAGAACGCTTGCTCTGGTTTGAATGTGATTTTGTGCGTGTAATACATTCGCTGTTTTTGGGGGGGATTGTACAATATACAATAAGGTGTCGATATTACACAAATCACCTAATTTCTTACGCATAGGAATAATTTAGCCTGTTCGATATAATGACACTCCGGAGGCACCCATTCATTCTGATTTTGCTGGCCAACTTTCTAACTGTCAGCCACAGTTTCGTGGCAGTAGAGCCCACAAATGATGGTGGGAGTGCGGAAAATAAGACGGGAATAAATGTTTGAGTTAGTGAATGTGTGCACAATTTGCTACCGCGTTTCACCCACACATTCCATCGTCCATTCGTGTTACAATATGTTCTTTGATGCTCTTTGAGACATTTTGATAAAGTGGTACGGCGCTATATCGATTCTATGTATTACTATTATTCATATTGTTAACAATTTACCCTCTCCAAGGATAAGGCATAATGCATTTCAGTTCACTGTTCCTCACACAACCCTCTCCATGTCGATGTATAACATAAATTATTTCCTTATAGTTTGTAAAATAATTCTGAGTCATCTCACTGGGGAACTAATGAATTACTGAGTTCACACTTTAATTTGCTTAGTGATGTACAAACGTATCACAACAACAAAATTACACTCGCATAGAGTTCATAGATTGAAGCCTTGAGTTATATGTCGAATTATGACGTGATCGATTCTAAGCATTATTATTATCAATAATATTGTCATTTTCCCCATTCCAAGAATGAAACAAGTTACCTCTCATCACTCTCTTCTTCACACATCCCACCCCACATAAAGCAATCATTTGAACTCAGTCTTCAAAAATGGTTCGTAACCAACACACTGCGAAATTAATTAAATACTTGATTGACAGTTTTAATTTACTTGATGATGTACAAACGTATAAAGCATAGACATTGAACACTTGAGCTACATGTGGATTTAGTGATATTCAGTAAACCATCATGACAACTTTCTAACTGCATGTCGTCCACACAATATGGAGTCAGTTCACTTTACAGTGTATCCTGTCAATCACTACTGATACTTTGCAAAGGCATGAGATGAGACAACCACAACAATAATAAAATTACACTTGCATAAGGCCTTTCATGTCAGGAGGACGTCCCAATGCGATGGCCAGTTACTGTCTCAAAGCTGAACCGAGGAGAGATGGGGTAAGACGGAAGGCAGGGATTAATGATAAGACTCCTTGCATATTTTATTGCATTTGATAACTTCTACATGTCTCCGAGCGCTCCACAGACTAGGCTGACCTGTGCTGTAGGAATGTGTGGAGTTACTGGGTAAATATACAATACCATAAGCATCAGGAGCAGAAGAAGAATATAACTCCACATGTACCGCCTTATTCCCATATCCTTTAATCCCTTGATTGATAATAAATCTATCAATCCCAGGCTTTAATGGGTTCAATCATTGAGCATCTATAGTTTTGGGGAAGAGAATTCCATAAATTAACTTATATCTGAGTGAATAATTGTATTGTCAGCTCAGTGCGAGCTCCTGTAGCTCAGTGGTTAGAACCCTTGTCTGACAAGCTGGGGGGATCAAGCTGGGGAGACCCGTGTTCGAATCCAGGCAGGTCAGGGCGAAACCGTTGGCAAGTTTCCTTACTCCACAGGCCTAATCATAATCCCTCACTAAACAACCACAATAATAAAATTGGTCATTTCAATCGACGACTATGTGTGCGCAATTTGCTGGCTCGATTCGCCCACAAATATATAAAATAAATTCACCTTGCAGTATATTCTGTGAAGCGCTTTGGAAAGTTGATATGATATGGAAAGCGCTATATCAAACACAAGGATTATAAAGTGCTGACCCCAAATATTAAGGCTTTGACCCTTGGTTATAGTTTCTCATTCTGCCATATTCAAGAGAATGCAGGCCTAGTTTTCATACACGAACCTGTCTTCCTAGTCGAACTCTTTCATCCCAGGAACAAACCTAGGGGATGATTCCCTAGGGGAATTAATTACTTCATTCACAGTTTGATTTACTTGGTGATGAACAAACGTATAACAACAACAAAATTACATTTGTTTAGAGACCATAGATTGAAGCTTTGAGTTCCACTTGGAATTATGGCTTGATCGACTCTAAGCATTAGCATTATTATTATTATAAATGGAGATTAGAGAATTATATAAATTAACTAACATCTGAGTGAAGAATTATCCTGTCAACTCAGTTCGAAAGTGCTGAACCCTAATTTTAAGGCTTTGACCCCAGCATTTATTTTCTCCAAACTATGGGACACAGTCTCCCACTGTCGATTCTGGCATACGGATTAATAATATTGTACGATTCTATAAGATAATTTTTGATTCTGCCATATTCAAGAGAATGTAGGCCTAGTTTAATCAACATGTCTTCATAACTGAACTCCGCCATCCCAGGAACAAACCTAGGGGATGATTCGCTAGCGGAATTAATTAATTGATTCAAAGTGTAAATTACTTGGTGATGTACCAACGTATAACAACAATAAAATTATACTTGTATAGAGCTCATAGATTGAAGCCTTGAGCTACATTTGGAATTATGACTTGATCGATTCCAAGCATTATTATTATGAATAATAATACTAATAGAGAATTAAATAAATCAACTACCGTCTTGAGTATCAACAAACAGCGGAAGGGCTGACCGCTAATTTGAAGACTGTGCCCACTTGCTATCATTTCTCCAACCAGGGAAAATATTCTGCCACTGCCTACTCTGTCGTGCCCGTTAATTTTCTTACAGGCGACGATAAGATCCCCTACAATACTTCGATATTCTCGAGAATATAGATTGCTCATCTTATCGTCATAGCTGAACCCCCTTTTCCCAAGACCACCCTCTTCCAACGTGCCTTCTGCTGCCCTCCTAGCTCTCCACGCTTTCCTACTCTCCTTACCCCTGCACATACGTTGACACTCCCCACCCGCCCAACTCGGGTCCTAACGTGATTGTTCAGCCACTCGACGTGAATGGCGATCTAGAAATATAACTCTCTTGTTGTTGTTCTCGTCAAGTGCACACCCGAAGTTACTGTATATTCAAGAGTATGAATTTAGGCCATGAGAGAATGGTTTATTTGGAGGTGGAGTTGGGTTCAGGGAGTTCAGATGTTACCATTATCATTTGCTTGGCCGAAGACATGGTCAATGAGGACGGCTGTGAGCTCTGCAGGAGCCAATATATAAATCGAAGTTGTTGTTGTTGTTGTTATCAAAGTCGGCAATGGTATCTACATAAGTGTGAAACAGCTGTATCATACCAATGTGATAATTTTTCAAGTACAGGCCAACAAACCAACTCCTCTGAGATGTTTTCAAATTTTCCAATCATTTGCTGACCCTCCGCCCTATAACTCTCTGATCTAGTCACTCCCCGCTGCCCACCCATTGCCAGCAGTTGAGTGGAAAAGATGTCACAGGATTGTATCTGCTTTGTAGAGGCCGTATAGTTTATAGCCAAATTTCAAGGCGGTTTGCATGGAGCAGGCATGCGCCGCCAAATCCTCTGCAGCATCCAAATGTTGTCAATGCCTCATCTTCTCTGGTAACAGGTCAAGTAAGGATAAGCTGCGAAGAAACTTGCGACTGAGGCTGCTCCTGTGTCTGGCTCTGGTTAAATTGCTGATGTCCTCGATACTCTTCTATGATGCAGCAGTAAGATTCAGCTACAGAACCAAGATCACATTTTTGTCCGGAACACATTAAAGTTTTTGCTTTTGACATAGCACTTTCATATATTAACGATGGCATAAGGCACTTCACTGAATATAATGTTAAGTGAATTGACGATATTTGTGAAAAAAAACGCGGCTGCCATTTGCACACAACACTGCCCCACAAACAAACGTGATTGCAAATGACCTATTTTATTATAATTGTTTTTATTTGATGGATTATTATTTGGCATGTGGAGTAAGGAAATTTCCCAAATTTTTGCGCTGACCTTCATGGATCCACACACAGGTGTCAAGCTTGTAAATCCAGTTCTCGAAGCCCTCCATAGGCTATCAAGGCCCTCCATAGTTCCCCTCCTACCTCTCTGAACCGCTGTCCTGCTGCCAACCTGTGTATTACCTCCGTAATCCTTTGAGGAATAAGAATGCCACGGTATAGCTGGTCCAACTGTGGCTAACTAGAGGAGTTAGGGAAAGTATAATGTTAAAAGAAGAAAACTATAAAACAGCTAAGATGAGCAGTAAACCTGAGAATTGGGAGAGATTTAAGGATCAAAAGAATAGAGCCAAACAGTGGTTAAGAGGGAGATAATGGAATATGGGGGCAAACTAGTGAGGAATCTAAAGACAGATTGCAAGAGTTTTTACAATTATATAAAGAGGAAGAGTGAGAAGTCAGCTCGTCTGACTTGTACGCATACTAGTTATCTCCAAATCTGCACTATGCTTTCCTTAACCTTTGGTCAGCACTCATGAGCCTGTTTAGCAATAAGAGGAAAACAGGAGCTATGTTATGACTTTTAGGACATTCCATTGTTCGGTTGTTTGACCAAACTGACGCCTATACTGCCTTGTTGTTGCATAGAAAGCTCTTGGCTTGTTTATCATATTTTACTACAAGGCTATGATATTATTGTTTATCATATATTACTACAAGGCTATGATATTATTGTTTATCATATTTCACTACAAGACTATGATATTATTGTTTATCATATTTTACTCTAAGGCTATGATATTATTGTAAGCTCGAGGCTTCGAGGCCTATCTTGTTATTAGAAAGCTGTAGGCTATTTCATCGCATTAACCCCGAGGCCATTTACTGGGTTAAAGGTTTTCATGTGATGTTTTGTAACATGGCACAAAGTCAAGTGGCGAAAAATGTATAACTACCCATGTAAAGGTTGTTCTAAGTGTACACTTGGAGTAGACGGACGAGAGTCTGTACCTAAGGTGTACACCGCTTTGCAAATGCTGAATAAACTTGTTGAACTACACACCCGAGTCACATATTTGTGAACAGAACCACCAACCAAGGTACCGAGACGAACCAGTTTCACATTTGGCGACGAGGATGGGATCTCGTGATGACTGAAGCAGTGTGTCGACAGCGGAACAATCCCTGAGTTTTTACCTAAGTGAAATTGGCCACCACAGTGAATATATCATATATTTTGAATACTCTCAGTGTTTTTCACCTACGTAATTAAACTCTGTGGATGCCTCAACTGTAAACATAACTGACAGTCGTTAATGAGATCAAAATTGTAAAAGGTTGGCGGGTGTGTACTTACGGTGTGCATTGGTTAAAAAGCACAGGTAATATTGGTTGAAAACAAAAGGTTAAAGCGCAGATAAAATGTACGGTGTGCATTGGTTAAAAAGCACAGGTATTGTTGGTTGAAAAAAAGGTTAAAGCGCAGGTAAAACTTACATGATTGTAATGACCGTTGACGGAATATAAAAGGATATATATATAAAAAACTGGTTAAGAAAAAGTATGGGTAATATAGTGGATAAAACTGAGGGGCAGTGTCCCCTAACGTCTATGTGTAAAGTGTTGCCAGAAAATCAGAAAGAGTTGCGATTAGTTTCGGGTCTGTTAAATAAACAATTGGGAGAAACAGTATGGCCTCTGGGAGGTTCAAATGATGTGACTGTACTAAAAAAAAGTGCACGAATTGGTATGGAAGAAAGATAAATATAAGCCATGTAGAAAACTGGTGAGAGTATGGTTAGAGGAAGCTATGAGAAAACAGGCAAAAGAAACGTTGTCCAGTTCGCAAAACACTGCTGAGAGACACGGTATATGTGTGACGCGCGATGGAGTGTGTAAACCGCTGGACAAATTTGGAATGTAAAGAGTTAAGTGCAAAATTAACGCAGCTAGGACGATTAACATCCAGTGAAGACTCACTAACAGAATGGGGCGCACGCCCCATATATCCCCAAATACCTCCTTCACCACCGCCCTATTTGGCGGTGGTGAAGGAGGTCATCCCCTTCCCTTGGCACAGCCAATCAAATGATTATCTTTTGGTACAAGTCCCCATATGACCTTTCAATGCCGCACCACCATATTCCTGCATCGGAATTGGCAAGACTTGTGATTTCTACCTCAGCTCCATTGCTATTTCGTTCCTTCGATATACAAAATCGGAACCCTGTGGCATGTACATTATTATTTTTAGTGGATGCTACCACTAAATGCCAATCATAGGGTCCACAGGGGTTTTTGCAGAGGTACTTCTCATCATTTATATGCTGGTAGTATACATTGTTGCCGCGCTGTATCGCGATAAGGCCAAGGATTACACTTAAAACCCAGGGTCTTCCCTTTTTCCCCTGACACATGTTTATCCTTGCTGGCTGCGTTTACGAGGCATCCCACTACTGACAGCAACACTATCGCAATCATGACAGAGACCAGTCAGCTCCCTTTTTACCTGTGGTGTTGGTTGTCTTCTTCACCGGGGTTGAGACGAGTGCAACCTATCATACGCTATCATACGCCCTTTGTAGCCGGACTTTACACACCCGTCAGGTGCCCCTTACTGACTGGTCCCTTCTGTTACCTTTTTACAGTGCGTGAGATGAACCCAAGTGTCCCGCTCAGCAATCCTGACCGCCGTTGGTGTCGTCAGTAGCACTTGAAATGGTCCTTTCCACTTAGGCTGATGCCATGTTTTTCTTTTTACGTCCTTGACTAGTATCCAGTCTCCAGGTAATAGCTGCGGGGTCAACAACGGCTCAGCCAGCTCCTGTGGTGGTAGTACATTTAACATCGTCTTTTTGTTAGTCACTTTTATCCTTTCTTGGGCACATGGTGTTCACGTGAACATCTCATGCCACTCTCGTGCTTATTCACATTCTCTTTTACACCCAACTCTGCCTTTCTTCGCAAACAAGCTCTTCTTATCGCAGTCTGTTCTAGCCGGTTTCTAATGGTGACCTCGACAACTCAAACTATGTGCAGCAACTTCCCTTATCTTCTACAGTAGTCTTACAAAAACATCATTCTAGCCCACTCTCTGTTTTTAACAGTCTATACTAATTTTAACCAGTTCTTCACCAACTCCAACAGTCCCCACCTTGATACCGAATTAACATGAGGTATCACACAATCTTTTGCCCTGTATATTTCACTTCAACACAATATTACTTTAGTGTCACCTGAATCCTGCCGACTACGCAAATTGTTGGAGATTAAATTATCTTACTCTTTTCAAGCAGATGCGTTTATTCAGGTATACTCATTGAGCTGACACTAAAGCATATAAAACGACTACAATGCATGCAAACAGTCAACCACTCCATTACTTCTGTTCCCTTCTGATTCTTCTTTTACTTTGTTCACCCTTTTCGCCTATTCCCTCTTATCCGATTCTGCCTCGGGTCTCATATCGGATTACGCCCTAGTCTTCACTTTTGGAGTTTACCTGTCTTCTACCTCTTGTGATGATGCTCCATTACTGGGTTTACCTGTCATCCACCTCTTGTGATGACGCCCAAATACACTAGGTTTCTCATAATGCAATCTCATACACCAATATACTACCCGGCACGCATTCTTCAGGTTAAAAGGGAATAGTCCTTTCTCTTCCTTTCTTCCACTCAGTCGGTCTCGGGGAAAAGTAGGGGTGTTGATCTCTTTGGGGATCTGCTGTCACGTTACAGCTCTTCCATCAGTTGGTTCCCTTTCTCGAGAGCAGCTTGGCGACTGTCAGTTACAGTTTCTTCCATCAGGTCTTATTTCTCCTTCTCGAGAGCGGCTTGGCTACTGTCACATTACAGTATCTTCCATCAGGTCCTTCTCCTTCTGCTCCTCCGTCTCCGCTCTCTCTATTCCTTTGTCTCAACACTTTTGTTTAACATTAGTCAAATTGGCCAAAGCGTGCAGCTGTGCTGCCAACCCATTGATCTTGGTCTTTTTATAAGAAAATGTAAAGTTTATTTGCTATAGCAAGAGCTGATTCTCAGAAGTCAACAGTCTCCAAGTAGAGTACCTGACAGTCAAAAGAATGAGCTGCCGGTGGTCAGTTAATGGTGACATCACTCAATCCACGTCTCACTAACAAAGTGAAATGTTAAAAACAAGCTTATCTCCAGATAGTGTCTAGTTTAGACAATGTCAAGGTTTGCTGTTACTGTTTTCTGCCCCGTGAAATACTCAGATAAGGATGTGACTGGCATTGTGCCAAGTCTGCGTTTCTCAGGACTTGCTTTTTATGTTTAATTGCTATACTATGTTTAATAGTATAGAAGTTACATCTAGGCATAAATGGCTAAATTGACAATTTCACATTCCCTCCTTTTATCATATCCCATATGATAACACCAATTATTCATTTTTAATAATTATTTCATTTATCCCTTGCAATTGTTTCTCTCCCTTTTGCTCAAGGTTGCTGACTGTGCCTGTGTTGTGGATAGATTGTTTTAATTGGTGCCCGATTGTAACTAACTATAATTTTTAGTAGCTTTTTTTTTGTGTGTAAAAGATGTGTAAAAAAATGTTTGTACCTGTATATGGTTTAGCTTGAATGAGCAGTAATTAACAAAAAGAAAGCAAATTGAAGAGAAGCTTTTGTTGTATGTTTTATGTAATGTATGCATTTAAAGAGGACAATGGTGGGTCTGACTTTGCTCTGGACGCAGAGTATAGCCAGATTTCATCCATGTTCCATAGGTTTGGATTATTTAAAAAGTACCGGACCGTGATAGGTCTGACTTTTCTCTGGACGCGGAGTATAAGCCAGATACTACCCACGTTCCATATGTACTGAGTAATAGCACAGTAAAAATACAACCAATAATTTGGAATATTTTATGCAAGAACGAAGCGATAAAGTAGAGTAAACTTTGAAGATATAACATCTTTTTTAAAAAAGCCTGATATATTTTATGTATCATTTATTTTGTGTATTCCAGCATTTACTTAAAATGTTTGTAGAAATTAAATATGGATAAATTAGCTTGTGGCAGTTAACTTGCAGCAGTTAGAATTTACTGCAGCCATTGACTGTGGGCAGTTTAAATTCACTGACTGCAGGCACTCTGGTTTATGTGGACAAAATGACTTTACGTAATCCTTTTGTTTCCACATCAGCTGAAAGTGTTTCTGTAGGTAATGATAATGTCATGTTAACAACTGAAAATGTTTAAAGAAACGTTTAAATCACCTTGTAATTTAGTTCTTACAGATACTGACAAGAATGGCATTCCATGCAGCCACTTCTTCTGGGATAACTTATACTTTTCGCTCCAGCTCCTTACAGGATGGAACCCCAGTCTGTATGAAGAAACTGGTTCCTCCGAAATCTGCCCAAGCCTGTGAACTAATTGCCCTTGCGGAGGCTTATAAACACGCTGTGGGAAAACCGGTTACCATATATACTGACTCTCGCTACGCCTTTGGCGTGGTTCATGATTTTGGGATGTTGTGGGAAAACCATGGATTTTTAACTTCATCAGGTCATCCCATTTCTAACGGTAATGAAGTTGTCAACCTCCTACAATCTGCTCTGCAACCTGCTCATTTAGCGGTTGTGAAATGTTCTGCCCACACGTTGGCCCAGGATCCGGTCTCACTTGGAAATAGACATGCGGATAGATGTGCCAAACTAGTGGCTGGGGCCCCACATGGTACCTATCCCGTTAAAACTGTGGTTCCCGTTATTTTAAAACACCGTACTAACATGCATTCTATTTATGATATTGTGTTACTCCAGGAGGACGCTCCGGTGGCAACTCGTCAGTCATGGGTTGAAGAAGGCTGTGCCCTATCCGAGGAAGGGGTCTGGATGACCCCTGTCGGTCAGACCTGCATGACTGATGAGCTGGCAGGATGGGTAGTCGCCTGCGGTCACCAACAGACTCATTCGGGGGGTAAACAGCTCTCTGAGTGGCTCCTTCAGACCTGGTGGCACCCACGCATGTTGCAGGTGTCTGAGAATGCTGTCCTCCGGTGCCTGTTGTGCTCTGAGCACAATCCTGGAAAAGGGTTCCCAGTGGTCACCGGTGCTACCCCGGTTCCTCAGCTCCCTTTTGAGGTTCTCCAGATGAATTTTATTCAACTACCTAACTGTCAGAATTTCAACTATGTATTGGTTATTATTGATGTATTCTCCCGGTGGGTTGAAGCATTTCCAACGGTAAACAATACTGCAGAAACGGTTGTGCGATTGTTGTTACGGGAAATAATTCCGCGATTTGGGGTGCCTGGCAGATTGGTTTCTGATAATGGTCCCCATATTATTGCATCAGTCAATCGCTCATTGTGTTCCCATTTAGACATTAAGCAGTCATTTCATTGTGTGTATCATCCAAAGGCGGCAGGAGTGGTGGAAAGAGTTAATCAGACAATTAAGACTAAACTGGCAAAAATCACCAGGGGCCATGGATCATCTTGGGTCCGCATTTTGCCTCTCGTGCTGTTTCAGATACGATCCGCCCCCACTGGGACTGGTCGTTTATCACCCGCTGAAATTATCTACGGACGCTCATTGATAGGCCCTTGTTCTGCTCCCGCCTCCTCTCCGCTTACTCATATGTCTGCTGACATGGTAGAGTATCTAAAAACTCTTTCTACAATTCTCCGTATTAATCAAACTACTGTTACTCCGAAGTCAGACTCTGTCATAGTCACCGATTCCCCCTTGCCCAGGTGATTATGTCATGACTCGAAATTGGGTCAGAAAATGCCTGGATCCCCGGTGGATAGGTCCCTTTCAGGTTCTCCTCTCTACTCCGACTGCGGTAAAATTAGAGGGGAGAGATAACTGGGTTCACATACATGATTGTAAAAGACATGATGCTATTGCCTTCACCACTGTTCCGTCCTAGGGCGTAATTTTGTTCCTACAGGTGTCTCGAATAAGCAGTGGAAGCCGGCGATGAAGAACTACCTGTCACTCTGGAGGAAGAAGTTCGATGCCTTCGGGAAACGAAATGGGCCGACACAATCGGAAAGACAGAGACTGATTGGGCAGGGCCTACGATATCCACATTTCAGCCTTGCGAAATGGACAGGGATTCTGATGATATTGGGGATGATGCTGGAAACAGAAGTAGAATGCTCCATGAAAGCAAACACTTTCCTCCTGACTGCACACAAAACAATGGTAACACTGGGAGTATCAAGCTGCTGGGTGTGTGCGGCCCTTCCACACAGTGCAGGAGGGGGGTTTCCCATGTTAATAGTCCCTTTCAGTAAAATACAGACAATGCAGGCTCCAAGAACGTCGGGTTTCAATATGACTAGAGTCCCAGGGAATAATGATACCGCATGTCATGTTAAGGGAAACTCGGGATTGGTATACGCGCCAGTATAACTTCATACAAGTTTCACTCTCGCACGGGCATTGGTGTCTCCAACATGCCCTAATGGGACTTACTGGGTGTGCGGGACATTGGCATACCCATAGTTGCCAACCAACTGGAGCGGTTCATGCTACCTAGGATACGTTGTCCCACACCTACATATCACAAAACTTTCGGAACACCCGCACATCAAAAATCATGTCAAACTTAGAACTGTGGGATGGTATGAACAGATTTTCGGTATGTTCGTGCCCCCATATGGTTTGTTTCGTACTAATCTAGCATTGGGGGCTTTACTAACGGTCTTAGAGGCTGTTGCAAATGAAACAGCAGATGCCTTACAAGACATATCTGCCGAGATGGTGGCTATCCGCACTGTGGCTCTGCAAAACCAGATGGCTTTGGACATGTTACTTCCTGAAAAGGGAGGCACTTGCGCCTTGATTGGCTCTGAATGTTGCACATATATTCCGGATGCTTCTGAAAATATTACGAACATTGTTCTGCACATCAGGCAACAAGTCAGAGAATTGCACCAGACTAACGCAAACCCAGGTATATGGGGTTGGTTGACCAATTGGTCTATTAGCAGTTGGATGACTAAAATTTTGACATTTATTATCATAATTGTTATAATCCTGGTAGTCGTATTATGCTGTTGTCTACCCTTATTAAAGAAAATTGTATTATCTGTGATGAGAGGCTGGGATGCCCCGGCAGCAATGCTGTACATGGCTGCTGACGATGATTTCTCAGCATTCGAGTAGCTGGTTGTCATGGAATGACAAAAAGGAAGGAATGAGAAGTCAGCTCGTCTGCCATGTACGAATAGTGGTTATTTGCTCGTCTGCTACGCGACGCATAATAGTTACTTGCAAACCTGTACGCACGCTTTGATTTAACCTCTAGCCGACACCTGTGAGCCTGTTACAGAAAGATGCGAATAACAGGGGCCATAAGGGTGTCTGGCAGGCATACCAAGGCTATGATATCATTGTAAAGTTCTAGGCTTGGTTATCTTATCTTACTTCTAGGCTATCTTATTATTGTAAGCTGTAGCCGGCCTATATCTCATTAATTCCAAGGCCACGATGCTTTTGTAATACAGCTGCAAGACCATGTTGTTTGTAACCCAGCATGAGTCATGTAACTAAAAGTGTATAACTACCCATGTAAAGGTTGTTCTAAGTGTGCACTTGGAGTAGACGGACGAGAGTCTGTACCTAAGGTGTACACCGCTTTGCAAATGCTAAATAAACTAGTTGGATTACACACCCGAGTCACATATTTGTGAACAGAACCACCAACGAAGGTATTGAGACAAATCAGAGTTTCACATTTGGCGAACAGAACCAACAACCGATGTACTGAGACGAATCATGGTTTCACACACACACATACAGGGAGACATATACACACAGGGAGATGCACAGACAGGGAAACACACACAGGGAGACACACACACCGGGAGAAACACACACTCAGGCCTCTGTCCCTCTCTCTCTCTCCCACCTTCTCTCTGTATCTCAGGCTGTACACAGGCAGTTCTCACATTCTCCTCTCTCTGTGTCTCTGCCGCCGCCAGCGGGGACACTCACCACGTGACCTGCTGACGGACGTTGATGACGCAGTTTGCCTGCGCGCAACACTGTCTCCCTGGTAACTAGTGATTGACAGGAAAGAGACGTCCCCAGTTTCCCAGGTAACCAATCAATGACAGGAAAGGGAGCGAGTGACGCCCCTCCCGTTTCCCTGGTAACCAGTGATTGACAGGAGAGAGAGAGAGAGAGAGAGAGACGGCCTCCGTTTCCCAGGTAACCAGTCATTGACAGGGAAGGGAGCGAGAGACGCCCCGCCCGTTTCCATGGAAATCCGTGATTGACAGGAGAGAGAGAGAGACCCGCCCACTGGCTGTCACTAGATTGGTTTAAAAAAACATTTTAAAATGATTTGGTGTTTGGCTTTTTTTCTAATTTAGATTTTTTTTTAAAAAAAATCAATCAATTTTTAAATTATGTTTAATTGTTTCGTATTTCCTTTTTTTTCCCCAATTAATTAATGAATTAATTATTATTTCTTAACTAACAGTGATTTCAGTATTATGTAACTATTTGTTGTATGTGGGGTTGTTATTAGACGTGTGGAGATGCAAACCTGCCCAAGCTGCCCCCGTCTGGGATTGAACCCAGTTCTCTGGCTTGTAAGGCGATTGCTCCAAACACTGAGATACAGGAGTGCACTAACATATACATCATAACTGCATGTGGGTGTGGGGGGGGGGGCTGTGTTGCTGTTTGAGGGGGTACTATGTCCGGGGGGGGGGGGGGGGGGAGGGGGGGTATATATCTGCATGAGGGGGCTGTATGTGTGACGATGGGCTGAGTGTATGTGTGTGGGAAGGGGGAGCTGTATGTGGGGTGTGGGTGACTGTGTGAGAGACCTGTATGTGTGGGGTGTGGCTGTGTCTCTGTGCCATTGTGGTGTATATGTGTGGGGTCTGTGTGTCTCTGTGTGTGAGAGGCGGGGGCTGAGTGAGTGTGTCTCCCCCCTGTCTCTGTATGTTATCGCCACCCTCTCTCTGAGTATGTGTTGTGTGTCTCTCTCATTCTGTATGTGTGTATCCACCCCCCTGGGCTCCCTGTGTCTGTGTGTGTATCTCCACACCCTCTCTCCCTCTCTCTGTGTGAGTATGTGTGCCTTGTTCCATATGTGTTTATGTCTCCCCCTCATCTCTCTATGAGAGTATTTCTCCCACTCTCTCTATATGTCTGTATATATGGGTGTAACCCCTCTCTCTGTGCCTGTGTGTGCCTCCCTCTCTCTGTATGTGTGTGTGTCTCCCACCCCCCCTCTCTGCATGAATGTGTGTCTATCCCCTTCTCTCTGTATATGTGTGTGTGTCTCCCAACCCTCTCTCTTTGCATACGTGTATCTCCCCTCTCTTTAAGAGAATGTTTCTCGCCCCCTCGCTCTCTATGTCTCTCTCTCTCTCTCTCTCTTTCTCTCTCTGTGTCCCCCCACCCCACTCTTTCTATGTATGTGTGTGTGTCCCCTCTCTCTCTGTATAAGTGTGTTGTGTCCCCCCTCTCTGTATGTGTGTGTGTCTCTCGCTCCATATGTGTGCATGTCTCTCTCTTTTTGTGTATGTCTACCACCTCCCTCTCTCTGTATGAGTGTGTTTCCCCCTCTCCCTCTCTGTTTGTGCGAGTCTCTCTCTCCCAGTCAGTATGTGTGCGTGTCTCTCCCCCCACCATCCCTCCCACCCCTCCACTCTCTCTGTTTGCATCCCTCTCCCAGTGCCTTTGTGAATGTGCGCGTATCTCTCTCTGTATGTGAGGCTGCGAGTGTGTGTGTGTGTCTCACTCTCTCGGGTGTGTTTCTGTGTCCAAGAGACACAGTGTCAGACACAGACTGTGGGTGTCTCTCCCTCACTGCATGTGTCTCCCTCAGTGTGTATATCTCAGACTCTCTCTCTCACTCTCTCTGTCTAATTCTGTGAGTATATCTGTCTCTCAACCCCCGCCCCCCCCCCCCCCCCCCCCCCACCAATCTGTCTATCTGTGTGTGTGTGTTTATCTCAGGCTGCAGAGAGCTCTCTCTCTAACTCTCTCTTCCCTTCTCTCTGACTCTCACCTTCTCTCGCTCTCTCCGTGTGTGAGTGTATCACAGGCAGTAGACAGGTCTCTATATATCCCTCTCGCATATCCCCCCCTCCACCCCCTCTCCCTCTCACCTACTCCCTCTCTCTGTGTGAGTGTATCTCAGGCTGCCGACAGATCTCTCTCTCTCTGTGTCTCCAGGTGCAGGAATAAATACATTTCTCTCTCACACACCATCTCTCTCTCTCTCGCTCTGTATCTCAGGCTGTAGAGATCTCGCTCACTCTCTCGCTCATCTTCTCCCTCTCTCTGTGTGAGGGCATTTCAGCTACAGCGAGGTCTCTCTCTCTCTCTCTCAGTATATCTCAGGCTGTACAAATCTCTGCATTTCACACACACACACACACACCTCTCTCTCTCTGTTTGTATATCAGACTGTAGAGTTCTCTCTCTCTCTCTCTGTGAATCCCAGGCTGTAATAACATCTCTCTCTCCCACCTTCTCTCTCTCTGTGAGGGCACCTCAGGCTGCAGAGGTCTCTCTCTCTCTCTATCTCTCCCTCTCTCTGTATGTGTATCTCAGGCTGGAGACAGGTCTCTCTCTCACCTTCTCCTCTCTCTGTGTGGGTGTATCTCAGGTGACGTCGCCAGCTCCCTCCCACTCACTGACTCTGGTGACGTCAGCACGCCGACCCTCTCTAGCCTCCTGCCCTTCCATGACGTCAGCACGTCAACCCTCTCCTGCCCACTGAACTCTCTCTCTCTCTCTCACGTGTCAATGTTTCAAGGGGATGATTGGTTCTGCATGTTTGAGAGCACAGCGATCGCTCACCATGGTAACAGGGGACAGACAGACACAGTCAACGCGCGGGCGCCGAGTTCAAAATCATAACCGTCAGCCTCGCGCCCACACAGAGAGACAGACGGCACTGCGCAGGCGTCGATTTTTAAAAAATGAAAAAAACCCATTAGCCACGTGATACGGCAGACGCAGGCGTCACTGCGCAGGTGTCGAGCGGGAAAACAACGGGGTCTCGCGCCCAGTGACGCCACAAGAAAGGCGCCCAGTTCAAAATAGTAACCGTTAGCCTCGCGCTCAGACAGGTAGATACAGAGAGACAGGCAGAAACAGAGTGAGAAAGACAGAGGGACAGACAGAGAGAGAGAGAAAGACAGACAAGCAAACAGGAGCCAAAGCCAGAGAGAGATTTAAACAGACGTAAACCATGTTATCAAATGTAATCTTTATTATTATTATAATCCAGACATGAAAGGCTCTATCAATGTACTTGTGTTTTCGTTTGTTTGTTAATTTATATTCATCTGATTATATATATAATATACATATGATTTGATTATTTGTCTAACAGTCGCTAAATCAAATGTTTTATTCTTATTCTTATTCTGTATTCACTTCCCATCACAAACTCTCAGCTCAAACCTGGAGTAAAAGCCCAGCCTCCCTTCCCCCCCCCCCCCCCCCCCCCCCCCCCCCCCCAGCCTGGTGGGAATCACAGTCTAACACAGTTTCCCGGCTCAGGATTCCCCTCCACATTAAACTGTCTCCCGGCAGATTCTCAGCGGCTCAGAGTTTTTCCCGCCGGCATTGCGACAGGGACTGAAGTAAGGATAGAGTTTCTCAGTGAAGGTTTGGGTGAAAGTGTGGAGATGAGACATGTTGTCAGCGTTGTAAAATATCACCTGTCCCCCCTCATAGTCCAGGTAAACTCCCAGCTTCCCGGGTCTCTCTCTCTCTCTCAGGCGCAGGCGGGTGAGAGAGGAGGTCCGAGCTGAATATTCATCCCCGTTTCTCAGACACACAGCCCAGATCCCATCCTCTGGTGACGCTGTGATGTCCCCTTTCCTGTTGACAGACTCTCTGGCCAATCCCACATCCCAGGCTGTCTTGTTGGCCACCTGCACCTCCCAGTAATGTCTCCCTGATGTGAAGCCCTCAGACCCCAGGACATTGACCCAGGGATCAAACCTTTTCGGGGAGTCTGGGAGCTGCTGCCGTTTGTCTCCGTGTCTCACACTGGTCAGGTCCTCAGACAGGATGAGGCCGGGATGGGCTGTGTCTGGGTCCAGTGTCACACAGGCTGGAGCGGAGAGAGAGAGCGAAGGAGAGAGAGTTTAACACTGAGAGCTGCTAGTTTTTGATGTGAATATTTTGTTTCCTGTCACTCAGTCTCTTACCTGCGAAACTGCGAATCCTTGCTATCTCTGGAAACAAGAAGAAAGTAAAGTTTGTCAGGTCTCTGATCCAGGTTTAACTGTGACTGAGTGAGTACACAGAAAGGCGCTGTCCCCACATTGACTGCTCACTGGCCGTGATTAAACAATTCCAGAGACCCCAGCCCACAAGTTAACGTGTGAGATGCAAGCTTTAAATAAAGGGAGATTTGCTGTAGAAATTGTAGAGATTTGTTGGAACAACAGGAGCAAGTGAAAGGCCTGAGATCAAAGCCGTTTGAGTATTTTAAAGGGAAGGTCTTAGTGCAATGTTACAAGGGAATGGGAGGTTTCTGTGATGATATGAAAAGAGGATAGAAACGAATTGGTTGGGGGTGGGGGGAGTGCTGGCTGGGTGAGGGGAGGGACAATGTGCAAACTGTGACTCTAACGTAATTAGCAATAAAGCATCAACCAAACCAGTTAGAACACTACATGTTTGGAATGGGAAAGTGATGAGAATAGAGGGATTCAGCTGTCAAGACAACAGTAAACAGGCATATGTCACAGTGAGCAAACAGTGCATAGACTACCAACTAAACATTACCAGAAGATTGAATGGGTTTGATGCTGAAATTGAAATGAGACTTAACAAAGAGTTATATAAAAGTGTAGTGACAAATACAAATGATTTAAAAGGAGAATATGAGGGAGATGAAGTCAGTGACATACAGGAATGGTTGTAGGTGGGGAGCAAGGCAGGTATACAAATCTGTGAAGATTATTGAGTTTCTATATCTTTCTGTTTGAGTGTCTTTGTGTCACTCTCTGTCTCGCTTGTTGCTCACGGTTACTGAACACATCCCTCTTTCTGTTCCATCTCTTTTCTTCATCGTTTGGCTGAGATTGTTTAAAAAACCGTTAAAGGGCAATCTGGAGCTGAGATAATGAAGCATATGTCAATGTAGTGTTGCTTACCCAGTCTTATCTGTAGAGCTGGTGAACAAAACATATAACAGTTATTGAAGAAAATTGTTGGAAGAGTGATAATTCGATTCTGGTGTTTTATGATGATTGTTAAGTTACCATTTTAAAGCTTGATCTGTTTTCATAAACGACAATCGTATAACTCAACAGTTGGCTGCCATTCAAAGATTGAAATTCACATTCTTTGGTTTTATAAATGACTCTGCGTTTTGTATCAACAACTAATTACAATTGGCTTTGAATATATAGAGTGAGACATGCATAGAAAGTTAAACACATATGTACAATATATATATCTATTTATTATATATAGAATCCAGTAGGTCGGTGGTTAGAGCACTCACGTCGCAAGTAAGAGACTGATTTTTGATTCCTGTGAGGGCAAAACGTTGGAGAAGTTTGCTTCCTCCACACGTCTCTGTTTACTCAGCATTATATAGGGACCAAGTTGATAGATCGTTGGTGGATCGCTTTTCCGTGGATTAATAATCATTCAGATTATAAATTGGTCACTTAATCCTTGAATGATTGTGTGACGTTGCTGTGTGCAATTGGATGTCGCTTTTCTCCCACAAAATATACAGCTAATTCGCTGTAGAGTATATTCTGTGAAGCGCTTCCAGACGTCCAGAAGATGTGCAAAGACGCTATGTTCCAGGATTATTATAATATTTGTTGTTGTTATCATATATGAGGGGAAATGGTTATGCACAGAAGCTAAAATAACCCATATTATCCCCACCAACTAATCTCTAGTTTATCTCCATAAACTCTGAACAGAATTAGAATGACCGTATTATTAGACCAACCTCTGGCCCACACACCACCAGCAATACTTACCATCTAATCGGTAGCAAAGTTTGTAAAACATAAGGTTTACTTGAAATAAACAATGTTTTCTGACAAGTGATGACGAGATGTTAATGATGGGAACGTACCTGTGAACTCTCGATTCTGTTTGACGCTGTAGCCAATAAGAACACTCAACACCAGGACAGCAAGTCCTAGGAGCAGAGAGGACACCACCAAACCCACTGGCACTTTGGGAAAGAACTGGTCTGTCAGGAAATGTAAATAAATCTGTAAAGATCTATTCTGATATTCAAATACCTTTATTATCCCGTTCTTACGTGTTACACACAATAGAAACCTCTCACAGGATCAATTTCAAACTCCTGTCACAGGCAATGTGCCATCTCGCTGTCCCATCACTGCATTTTATAGACACTCACTGATGGGAGTGAGGAAATCACGACATTGTCATCTCAGGGGGCAGATTGTCATTGTAACCCTCCCATTGGTCATTTTCGAAATCTACCACAGTGTTAACCTAAGAACTGCATTTTACTCTAAATCATTGACAACATCAGATTAATTTCATAATACTTAAATTTACATGCAGTTTCTTATCGTACTGTTCAATTGGCTGAAATTGTTTCACAGCATAATGTGTAGAGTGTAGACACTGCATATTGATTAGGGAAAATAGTGCAGCCAATTTAACACAACATTGTCCCACAGTCATTCGTGGATTGAGTGACCAAATTACTATTAGTAATTTTTTGGAGGCATAGAGGATATGGGGATGGGGAATGTAACTAGAGTTTGGTAAGAAGATCAGCCATGAACTTGTCCAATGGCGGGACAGGCTCGTGGGCCGAATGGCCTACTCCTGCTCCTAATTCTTATGTTCTTATTATTAAACACTGAATTTATTCAACCAATTCACGCTCTCTCTGTTTTCTTTCCGTAAGTCACTCTTCGATCCATGCAAATAGATTGCCGTTAAATCCATGGGACATAATCTGGTTTATCAGTTTATGTGGCATGTTGTCGAATGCCTTCTGAAAATTTGATTACACTTCTTCTACTGTTTCCGCCCTATCTAACCTACTAATTACATCCTCAAACACCTAAAGGATTTGCTAATTGTGACTTCCCTATTGTAAACCCAACTTGACTCTTCCTAATCGTGTTATGGTATTCTAAGTAACCCATTATGACATTCTTAATTAAGGATTCTAGTAATTTCCCTACCATCGGTGTCAGACTAACTGGCCTATAGAAGCCCCATCTTCTCTCTCTCAACTTTCTTATATAGTGGTGTAATGTTTGCGATCTTCCCATCACCAGGAACCGTTCCAAAGTCCACGGAATTTGGGAAAATCAAAACCAACGTATCAGCTGTCTCTACAGCCACCTCTTTTATATTCCCAGGCTGTGCCATGATGTCCAGGGGAGATATCAGCTTTCAGTCCCACCTGTTTCTCCCATATGGTGTGGAGTTCTGTAGATCAGTTGGAGCTCTTCCCTTACAAGCATGAGACCATTGTTTCGAATACAGGCAGGTCAGGGCGAAACCTTATGCAAGTTTCCTTATTCCACACATGCACGCGCCTAGTAATAATGCTTTTTTAAAAAAAAAAACTATGACAAATAGTTAGAATCAACCCACCACAGTTTGTGGGGGCGCTGCTGTGTGCAATTGGTTGCCGCGTTTCGCCTACAAATGTACAGTCAAGTTATTGTACAGTCAAATCTGTGAAGCGTTTTGAGACACAAAATAATATAATAAGCGCTTCATCAAATTAAGGAATTATTATTCTTATTACTAAATAGGAGGGAGACTGAAGGCCCGTTAAGTGGTCTTGATAACAAAGAGATTGTTGTTGTAATACCTGGTGCTTGTTTTAATCTCACACAGCAAACACACATCTCACAGGCTATCAATAATCTCTCTGACCGACACTCGCACCCACCCATCTCTCAGGCTATCACTAATATGATATCAGCGCCTTGGGACATCATCCCGACGTGAAAGGCTCTTTATAAGTTTAAGTTGTTGTTCTTGTTAATATTTCACGCAGATGCTTCACGCTATTTTTAATAAATCTCGCACACACACATCACTGGAACAATCATCATGGTGAATCGCTCTGAGCTGCCCCCCGGCGTAGTTGGTGCAATAAAAATGCAAGTTTTACTTGTTGTATCACAAGTATTTCTCCCTAATATACACGCTCACAGACATCTCTCAGAATATTACTGATGATATAATTTTCTCACACAGACATTCGTGTTAGATTATCATTCGTATCTGATACACTTACTTCTGAGACTATCACCTATATATCTCTCACAAAAACAACAACAGCTGACACCATCCGATCAGGGTAGCGTCTAAGAATTAACTTGACTCCTAACCTGACGTGCGCGGGTGGGGGTAGCGGTGGAGGCGGGAAGAGGAGGAAGTGGCTGCAAGTACGGTTGAAGAAGAAGATTTTTTGGAGGGATTGTGGGCAACATGCACTCGCATATCTCATACTATCACTGGTATCTCTCACATACATCTCTCAGTCTAACAGTGATATCCCTCAAATGCACACTCATGTTTCAATCTACCACGAATATTGCACTGCCAAACAAGCCACAGGCTATCACTAATCTCAGTGACCACACACATCTCAGGCTCTCATTGATTTCTCTCACAAACTCATATATTTCTTGGAATTTCACACAGGGAGACGTGCCCCAGATTCAGTCAGCAGACTCAGTTTATCTCTTTCTCTCTCTCACACACACATGCATCTCGCAAGTTATCGGTAGCACATATCTCTCTCACACACATCTCTCGATGATTTTTCTTGCTTCTGTAATTACTGACCTGAGATTTGCAATTTTGCTTGTTGTTGATTTTCCTCAGTGCGAATCAAACACCTCACCTTGTTGGTCGAGTGCTTGATTTCTATTTGACTTTCAATGCTGAAGAAACCTTTATAATTCTGTCTCGACATCGTGTTACTGAGTGATGTTAAGTTGTCTCCCTGACCATCAACCCACAGTACATCTGGTGTTGGAAACCAGCCAGTGGATTCACACAGCAACTTCACACCATCATTGTGGTGACCATCAACTCTGATCCATGGTGGGCTGCCAAGGGCTGGGAGGAGGCAGGAGAGTGTGTCATAATGTGTCTACAGAGAACCTTGCGCTGTAACCGGCATGAACAAAACCTCGTAGAAGTCAGACAAAAGTTAATTAATATAGATTTGTATCTTGTTGTGAGTTGCTATACAGCATATCTTGTGAGGCAAACGGTGTAGCTGCTGAACCACAACACTCCACTGCAGATTTGTGCACGTGAAATACCTATTATAAATATGCATGCAATGTAAATATTTATCATATAATGATCTCGAAGTAAGTGTTTACATCATAACAACGTGTGAATATAACTGACCTGTAACCTGCAATTGTACTGTTGCGTCTTTACACCGTCCACCGTAGTTGATTAAACATGTGTAGCTTCCATTATCTTTCCCCTGAACATCTTCCAGTGTGAGAAAAACATCGCCATGCATCAAATCATCTAACAACAGGTATGTTCTGCCTCGGTAGGATTCATCCTGATCTTCTGTGTGATACCGTCCATCACGGTATAAATTCACAGGAGAATTGATCTTGGTCCTGAACCATCTGATCTCCAACCCATGCAGTGGCAGGGATATCGAACACTTACAAACCAGCACCACATGTGAACCAGCTCTGGCTGTGACCGCGTCAGTAGGACCACTTACAGTAAATATCTCTGCTTAACAACAAATAATGGGTACAGTTAACATGGCCAGAAACGCAATGACAACATACAGCCACTGAGATACAATGAAGGCGCATGCTTTGGGGCAGAGGACATTTGGCGAAAAGCAATTCCATTTCCTCCAATGGAGAATCAGAGCAAATCTGATTTGAGTAAGGATTCCATTTCCTCTGATCATTGTAAACACCATCGTCTATCAAAGCCATCTTCATAAATCCCCAAATTCCCACCATCAATAAAATATTTTCATTGACACAGTTACCTTCTACCATTGCGACAATAAACCACTTATTTTAGAGTAATCATCATCCGTGTATTCGAGACAGCATTTTTCACGTCTTCTTGACTGTGTCTCAAAGCGCTTCACATAAAGTATCCCGCAAACAGTCGTGGATAGAAGTGATCAAATTATGATTATTTATTTACGGATTATTATCAGCCTTACAGACTAAGGAAACTTGCCCAAGGTTATGCTCTGACCTGCCGGGAATCAATCCCAGATACTTTGCTTGCGATGCGAGGGCTCTAACCACTGGCAATGTCCGACTAACTCACAAGGGATCGAGCGAACATTTGTATTTACTTTCGAGGTTGCTGCGCTCCCCACAACAGGAAATGTCCTCATCTTAAAATATCAGCTTGTGTGTTTTATCATTCTACTGTACAGACAGACAAACCCTCTGCCTCTATATAACCAATATCAACCCTCCGCACCCACCCACCCCACATACCTTTACAGGAACTCAGAGATAGACAATGTTTCCTTACCAGCCAGCGAGAGGCCAACCAATGGACAGATCATCTGAATAACCCATGACCATTTCATCTTCCAGCACCTTCAGGGTGAGACACGTGTTGGTTATCACACAGCAAGTCAGGTCATTATACGCAGCCATTTGTTATCAAAGATGGTATATTAATATTTTTATTATCTCACAGCATTTGTTGTCTATTCCCCGCATGGAAGCAGAAACTCCCGTTTGAAGAAGAGAGAAGATATACACCCACACACACACGCATACACTGAAATATACACACGCACTTAGCCATACAAACATACACAGAGTTATACACACACAGACATATATACACAAAGATACTCCCAGATGTATATACACATACATTTACATGCACAGACACAATCGTATACACCACATCCACACAGACAGACATATACACGTACACCTATACTCACATATGTATATCCGTACACATATATACTCAAATATACAAACATACACAAACACACACAGATACACAAAAACACAGATACACAACAAAGGCAGCTGATTAGTTAGTGAGAGCTGCGGCTTTGCTGTGGATAAATGGGAACTGAGTGGGAGGATTCCCTGCCTTTCCATGTCCTGTCAATGACAGGAAGGTTTTGCTGCTCCGAGTCCAGACACACTCGGTGGGTGGGTGGGTGGGTAGGTGAGTGGGTGAGGGGCCTTGGCTGAACCAATGCCGGTTGTTGTTGCTCTGTTTCTCCCTCCGGGAGACGAACAAACTGAACCGGGCAATGCACCAACTGGAAGCTATATTGCCGCATCCATACACACAGTCTCTCTTACCTTCCACTCTGCTCCTCTCACACTCTTCTCTTCTCCCTTCTCCACTCCTCTCCAGGCAGGACCAGGGCTTGTCAACTCCGCACAAAATGGCTGCGACGAGACAAGTAACAGGAGGAAACTTTGGGTACTTTCACTTTTCTTTTCAAGTGTGTGATTGTAATCAGTATTCTGAAGGCAGTAACCTAGCCCAGCAAGTCTTTAGTTTTAATTTGAACACAAAGTTTACTAACTTTATTTACATGAAAATGATTAAACAACAAGTACCACATCACATTTATGCAGTGCCTTTCACGTCAGGGGGATGTCTCGAGGCGCTAAAGAGTTAGGTCTTGACCATTGAACTAAAAGACCTGGAAAGCTCATCTCCTCCACAAAGTGTCGCCACCGATTGTCCGAGGTCACATGTTATCCGCCATTTTGGTTGGTCCTCGACGCGACGAGAGAGAGTGTGACAGGGGAGAGTGTGACAGGGGAGAGAGGGACAGGGGAGAGAGGGACAGAGAGAGGGAAGACAGTGACAGAGAGAACATGAATATCTCTCTTTCTCCCTGTGTCTCTCACACTCACTATCTCCATTTCTCTCTCTCTGTCTGTGTCTCTATGACTGTGTCTCTCTCCTCTCTCACATTCCGTCTGTCCTTTCGTCCGTCCGTCCACCCGTCCGTCCGTCTAATATACTTTATTTATTATCACATTCCACCTCTCTCTCTACTTCCCCTCCCTCTCTCTCTCTTTCGCTCCCTCTCCCCACTCTCCCCCTTTCTCTATCTATCCCCCCCACTACCTCCCTCTCCCCATGTGTCTCCCCCTCTCTCCCCTTGTCTCTCTCTCTCTCCCCACTACCCCCCACTCCCCTCCTCCCCCTCTCTCGCACCCTCTCGTCCCATCCCTTGTATATACGCAATATGGCGGCTTGACGGCGATACCTTGGTCTGTGCATTGTGTAAAGAGAGGAGCATTCTAGTTCTTTTAGTTCGGTGGTCTCGATCGCAGCAGGAGGGAAAAGGTCGTGACCCAATCATGTCAGAAGTATTGGGGGTACAGGCAGCGGTAAGAAGAGCAGGAAAGTGGGGAGAGTTAGAAGTGGAAGAAAAGCTGCGGTCAAAGCGGAACGTCTTGAGACTGGCCGTCAAGGAGGAAAGGGAGGAAGCAAGGTAAAGGGAATGCAGGATGAATTTCAAGTATGCGGGTGCATAGAGGCTGAAAGCCCGGCCACTGATCGTAGGGTGTTTTGGGCGGGCGACATGTAGCAGGCCAGAGCATGCTGAACAGAGTCGATGGGAAGGCCGACAGGGAGATAGCAGGTCAGAGAGATAGGCAAGGCAAGGCCTTAAATGGCTGAAAACACATGTAAACAACCCGGAGAAAAATAATAATAATAATGGCAATAAGAATCATATAGCACTGTTCACGTCTGCAAACCCTTCATAGAATATACGATAAAGTGAATCAACTCTATATTTGTTTCCCCACAAATAGTCGTAGGTCAACTTCACCAAATTATAAATTTATCAACATAAACACAAAGTAGTACGGATGCTGAGAATCTGTAACAGAAGTGGCATGGAAACGCACCAGGTCAGGCAGCATCCATGGAGAAAGGAAAATGAGTCAACGTTTCGGGACTACAACCCTGCATCACAACTGGGGATTGTTTGGAGGGTGAGGTTTTTAAAGACGTTAGAGGGGGATTATTGTTATTATTTCGTGTGTGTGTGTGTGTGTGGAGTAAGGAAATTTGTCCAAGGTATTTGTTCTGACCTGATCTGTCGGGAACCAAACACAGATCTTCTGAATAAAAGGTGAGCGTTCTAACCATTGAGCTCCAGTTTCTCTTCAAATGCAGAATTGGAGCTGAAAAGAGACATTGAACATAAATTTAACGAAACTCAAGCTCAGTCTCACTCACTAAGTCTCTCTCAGTCTCTCATTGACCCTCAGTCTCTCTAGATCATTCTCTCACTCACTCACGGCTTTTGGTTTTATACATTACCCACGCAACATTTTCCCAGCCTCAATACAATCCTGAATTATGAATCGTCTCTTTCCCTTGCTCCAGTCTCACAGACCCCAGAAAGCCTAGAGGAAGGGTAAGGGAGATGGGGGAAGGTAGAGGGGAGATGGGGGAAGGCAGAGCAGGTCATGTCATGGATATGGGGTATACATTTAGGGGTCCTGCAGCTCAGTAGATAGAGCCCAGGCCTCGCTTGCAAGCTACAGTGGTTATGGCCCTCGCCATCCAAGTGATTACCGGCTGGTTAGGTTGATACCTTGGGAAAGTTTCCATATTCCACATACATAAACACAAACACACAAACCCACACAGACAAACACAAACATTCCTGATAATAATCATACAAGCAACAATAAATTGATGATTTCAACACAAGACTGTTTGTGGGGACACTGCTATGTGCAACTGACTTCACCGTGTCGCCCACAGATGTACAGTCAATTCACTTTACAGTAAACTCTTTGAAGCACTATGAGACTCAGTCTAGAAGATGTATAAAGTGTGATATCAAACACCAGGATTATTACTGTTATTACTATTGATGGTTGAACAAGTCGCCACGGTTGTTGACTGGAGACTGCAAACTGTGGACTGGCTGAATGTGGAGGCGCTGACGGGAGCCAATCAGGATCTCCTTCATCCAGGACTTGATGTCTGCCAGCCAATCGGTCAGCATGGCAGTGATCCTACCGTCTTCCCCTGTCCCATCCCCTCTGACCTCCGGGAGGAGGAAACAAAGGTGCCTTGTCAGTCACTACATATTACGGTGTCCCTGTGAAGCTCTTTGAGACATCTCGATGACCTGATAAGGCACTAGTTCAAATGCCAGGATTATTATTATCACTGATATACATCTTGATGTGAACAACAACAACTTCACTATGTATCGCATCCTACCTGCCAGGCGGCATCTAGGAGCACTTCCCAATAACCGATCCCGGGGCCGAGCAAGGAGCAGAGGGACAAATGTGACCGAAAGTGCGGTCAAAAAGAAAGGCCTTTAGCCGAGACCTGAAAATAGGAAAAGAGGGAGCGAGGACTGAGGGAGTGAGACAGAGAGAGGGTGAGAAAGTGGGATAGAGAGAGAGAGAGAGAGAGGAAGGATGAGAGAGGACTGAGTGAGGCAAACGGAGTGAGAGACGTAGTTCCAGACCCTCGGGGCGTAGTGGCTGAATGGATGGCCGCCGATGGTGGAGAGCAGGATTTGGGGGAGAAGGAGGATGCCAGACTTGGTGGAGCGAAGGCAATGAGTGCTTACACAGCACTCCATTCCTCCGCGAATGGAGGAGAGAGGTAGGGAGTTCGGAGGAGTTGAGGGATTCGAAAATGAGAGTGAGAATCTTGAAATCGATCCTCTGATACAGGGAGTCAGTGAAGTCAAGGATTGGTTTAAAGGGGGAGCGAAGCGGGCGCCAGAGTTTTGTATGGGTTCGATATTGTCGATTGTGAGGAGGGGAGAACGGCGAGCGGGGCATTGGAATAGTCCAGCCGAGAGGTGACAAAGGCCTGGACCAGGGTTTCCGTGGCTGTTATGATGAGTATTGCCGGAGACGGGTGAACCTTCGGAGGTGGAAAGTAGCATTGCTGGTGAGGGACCAGATGTGGGGGACGAAGGACAGTTCCGGGTGAACCTGACAAATAGGCTGTGTACGGGTTTGGACCGGAGGTATTGGGCGGTGAATTATTGTGCAATATTCTTTGCACCCAGGATGAGGTTGGAGTTGTGGCCATTTTAATAAATGTGGCTCGAGCCTCAGTACTAGCCTCAGTACGAGGATAGTAGCCATCTGCAAGAGGATATAGACAAATTGGTAAAGTGGGCAGACACATGGCAGATGAAGTTTAATGCAGAGAAGTGGGAGGTGATGCATTTTGGGAGAAGAAATTAAGGGAGGCAATATAGGCTAGATAGTACAATTTTAAATGGCGTGAAGGAACAGAGAGACCTGGGGATTTGTGTTAGTGACTCGTTGAAGGTGGTAGGACAGGTAGACAAGGCTGTTAAGAAGGCATATGGGATACTAGGCTTTATAAATAGGGGTATAGAGTACAAAAGTCAGGAAGTGTTGACTAACCTCTATAAAACTTTGGTGAGGCCTCAGCTGGAATACTGTGTTCAATTCTGGTCACCACACTATAGAAAGGATGTGAAGACATTGGAAAGGGTACAAAGAAGATTTACTAGGATGGTGCCAGGATTGAGGGACTTCAGCTATGAGGAGAGGCTAGATAGGCTGGGGTTATTCTCTCTGGAGCAGAGAAGATTGAAGGGAGACCTAATAGAGGTTTATAAGATCATGAGCGGTTTCGACAGGGCAAATGGAGAAAAACTATTTGCACTCGTGGGCGAATCTGTGACTCGTGGTCACAGATTTAAAATAGTTTCAAGGCGAAGTAGAGGGGAGCTGAGGAGAAGTTTTTTCACTCAGCGAGTTGTTTGAATCTGGAATGCATTGCCTGAAATGGTGGTGGAGGCTGATTCGATAACAACTTTTAAAAGGGAATTAGATCTTTATTTAGAGAGAACAGGTCTATTAGGCTATGGGGAGCGGGCAGGGCAGTGGGATTGAATCGCTCTTTTCAAAGAGCCGGCACAGACTAGATGGGCCGAATGGCCCTCCCTATGTCACTTGCAGACGCTCACAAACACAAAGTCCGTCTCTTTCACTCTCTCACACGCACAGAAACACACAAACGTTACTTAACAGACACATATGTGTAAATATGCAACTGCATTTTAATGCTTATGTTGTCACTCACAGCCCTATGAGAGGCACGGCACACAGTTTGGGGCGGGGGTGGGTGGGGGGCACTGTCCTCCCTACACTCATAGAGACAAAGCCGAGACAAGCAGCGCACATAGTTGCCCTCACTCTTCCACAGTTGAACACAGTGAGCCGTGTGGCCATTTTCATTTAACATCTGAACTAATAATAACTATCCAGTAATAACTACAGTACTTGATATAGCGATTTTCATGTATTCTAGATGTTGTCTCAAAGTGTTTCACTGAGTATAGTGTATGGCATATCGACGATATATATTGTGGGCGAACCACGGCAGCGAATTGCGCACAGCTTGGTCCCAGAAACATTCAGTGGATTGCAAACGATCGATTTATATTTGAATGACTCTTATCAGCTGTGTGGAGTAGGGAAACTTGCCGCCGGTTTCACCCTCTGTCCCGTCTCTCGATTGTAAGGCTGGTGGTGCTTTAGCCACTGCGATACAAGTTTCAACAGAATCCAGGCTTCCTGATCTGTCTCCTCGCTTGTACAGAAAGACAGCAAACCAGGCAACAACAACAACAACAACAATTTACATTTATAGAGCGCCTTTCACGTCGGGAGGACGTCCCAAGGCGCTGGAGTAAATAGCCACAGCGACTGCACAGAGGTGAACTCGGAGTCTTTTGTTCCTCTCTGCTGCTGACGGTCATAGCTCGAGAGGAAAGGGAAAACTACATGGAAATCATACACAGCTAAATATAACAGAAACATATGGTAATTGCTCAAACTGGGCTGGTTTGTTTCGCCGAGAGTCAAACTGTTGAGAATGTATATTTTGCGTGATTCCTGCTCATTTGAGCTGTAAATTTGTGTTGTATTGAGTTCAGTTGGGTAGCAACTATCAGGGTGTTACCCGCACAGCAGAGACCTGCAATTGATATCTTTACTAACAGAGAGCTGTTCCTGCCATTCCCCCTGCTATTGTCCATTTTTGCAGCTTCACTGTGAATATATGTACATTTGCTGTAGAATTCTATGATAATATTGTAAATTGCCAACATTATGATACCCAATGAGATTTACTCCCAATACAATATCTGTTCACGCTCCCAAGTTAGGGATTGAGATAGATTAAAACGCCCTCTGCACTATACGTCCAAACTGCGCCCGACGTTAAAGGCGCTCTATAAATATAATTGTGTGGTTGTTGTTGTGGGTCAAGGTGAAACACAGTTAGTCTCCCTCAAGATCGTTCACTAACACTGCAAGTTTCGGTTAAGTGACACAATAAACTCCATATTAGCTGACGACTAAACTCCCAGGTCACGAATGGAGACACATTTAAACATCCTATGCACTGTGCGCTCACAGTGACTCTTCACTGTCTCTTTCCTTGATGGCGAGAGACAAAGTAAACATATAGATATACATTGTGCGTCTGCAATCCTAGGTGAGCGTTAGAGACACAGTAAAGCTCCCGCTGCACTGTGCGTCCATACACACAGGTCAGGGGTATAGAGGTACAGAACGTTCACTCTGGACTATCAATCATATGTCAGGGTTAGAGACAAGGCAAAGCTTGCTTTGAAATTGACGTCCATATATTTAGCGCTGGGATAGAGACACTGAAAAGCTCACTCTACACTATTTCATCGATTACATCGATTACAGACACATTCAGAGACGAAGTAAAGCAAATCAACAACAACAACTTCAATTAATATAGCGGCAGCCACGCCGGATGGAGTCGCAGTGCGCTTCACAATAGCAGATCCCGGACCCATCCAGGGGCAGAAGTAGAAACGTTACCAAAGGTCAGGTCGAAGAGAAAGTTCTTCAGCTGAGAAATGAAAGTTGAAACAGAGGGGGCGAAGCGAAGGGAGTGAGGGAGGGAGCGTGGGGAGAGAGAGAGAGACAGAAATGGCTATATGCTCGCCGGTCGTGGATAACGACACAATAAAACGTACTCTTACTGTCCATCCACTGATGTTTAACCGTGTCACAGTTAAAGCCACAATAAAGCTATCTACACTGTGCGTGAACCCACACACCCAGGATAGGGTTCAAGGCAAGTTAAAACTCCCTTTACACTCCCAGGACAGGGTTGGAGAAGAAGTATATTACTTTTTACACTTTGTGTGAACACTTCCAGGTCACGTTTAGAGACAAAGTAACTGTCCTACTATATTATCGGTCCTCACGCCGTGTAGAGCACAGCTGAAAAGGGGAGCAGGATACGACCATCATATTTGTTGCTCACAACATTATTTGAGCATAAACTCACCCTTTTCTGAACCTTCGCATGTAGCCGGGAGCAGAGAACTCCAGTGAAAGGGAGTTTCTCCCTGCTGGTGTGCTGGCTACCAATCCTCCAGATCAAACCATGACTGTTTGTGGGACTTGCAGCGCTTGCCCGCAAACATTCAGACACTTTACTTTACAATATCTGGTGATGTTTTTTGAAACATACTCCCGTTATCATTGGTTCTGCACCAAATACAATAGAATATTACATTATCAAAGTACATGTCACGTTGATAGCACATCCCAATGCGATGAATATTCCATTATAGGGATTAGGACCCGAGACGGGTGCTGTGGGTTGGGATCAGGGAGTGTAGAGAGAGGATGGCTTAAGACACGGTCAAAGAGGAGGTTCTTGCGCGATGCTTTCATTGAGACAAGGGAGGGAGCGAGGCAAAGGGAATGCGGGATTTATATTAAGTGAGTGGCAGCTGACAGGCTGATGGACAGAGGGTCTTAAAGTGGAACTTGTATTGTTGAAGTCAACAATAGCCTAATTAATAGAATAGATTGTGTGTCTGAATCCACTGTTGTTAATACAAAGATTCTGCTCAATGATTCCAGTGCATTTTACAGTAAAGAATAAAGTATACAACAACAAATAGATGAATCCCCAGTGTTACGGTATCACGCATATAGGCCTCTCAAACACAGCTGGGGTCTCGGCACTTTAGCGTGTCTTCCAGACGTGAAAGGCGCTGTGCAAATATAACTATATTATTGTTGTTGGTCCTGCTGCTGATGGTGGTGCTGAGCGGGAAGTGGTTGAAGGGTTCGAAACTGTGGAGTGTGGGTTAGGTAGGACTCGTAGATGTTGCGCAGTGGGTGTTCGGGATGGGGAGGGAGTGGTACTTGGATGAATGGAGGAAGCTAATCGGAATAGCTCTTTGTTGAACTTTAAAAATCAAGCGTCCCCTCACAGTTAGAGATTCAGAAGGGAACGGGAGAGACTTGGATTCAAACCCAGGTCACTCACAGTCAGAGCTGAACTTTGACTGAAGCATTTTCGATTTGCCTCCATCAATTACCCATGAGAACCGCAGCCCAGCACCAACAGAGATCTTAATCCGCTCCATTACTGGATCTATTCCAGTCGTAAAAATCTATTCAATTTTTTTGATTGTGGTCAGATGACTATTTCTAATACTCAGCTGTGCACAATTGGCTGCTGCGTTTGATCCACAAGATACTCAGTCACATGGCACATTAAATAAAATAATGTGAAGCGGGTTGAGACACTTCAAGTCACGATTATATGCTGTATCAAATGCGAGATTGAGTTAAAACGGGACAGCTGTGGTTAAGATTCTAAATGGGCAATAGTATGCAAATCATGACAGGCTTTGTGAACTTACCCAGAATATTACGTATGAGGATGCGGTCTGTGATTGATAGGGTTGTTTGGGGGTAAAATCAGAATGTTTCTAGGAGCACAGTAATTCAGTCAGCGAATAGTGAATCCGTGGAACAGAGTCCTTGGGGAGGCGTTTGAATCAGAATTCGTTGACTCTTTCAAACAGAGTGTAAAGAGACAATATCATGATGGGATATACTCCATATTTGCAGTATAACAGCAGCAAACATTGCTTCTCTTCAACCTGTGCAATTGTATACTGATATGATTATACTGATAAATTGCAGTGACTATTGTTTGTATCTTTCTCCCTGTCTCTTTGGTGACAACTCACGCGTGTTTCATAGAATAGATTCATAGAGTCATAGAATTTTACGGCACAAAAGGAGGCCTTTCGGCCCATCTAGTCTGTGCCGGCTCTTTCAAAAGAGCGATTCAATCCCACTGCCCTGCCCGCTCCCCATAGCCTAATAGATTTGTTCTCCCTAAATAAAGATCTAATTCCCTTTTAAAAGTTGTTATCGAATCAGCCTCCACCACCTTTTCAGGCAACGCATTCCAGATTCGAACAACTCGCTGAGTGAAACCATTTCTCCTCAGCTCCCCTCTACTTCGCCTTGAAACTATTTTAAATCTGTGACCACGAGTCACAGATTCACCCACGAGTGGAAATAGATTTTCTCTATTTGCCCTGTCGAAATCCCTCATGATCTTATAAACCCCTATTAAGTGTCCCCTCAATCTTCTCTGCTCCAGAGAGAATAACCCTAGCCTATCTAGCCTATATATGGACATTCTAAAGGCATTGAACTTGTGTCATATAATAACAAGGTAATAATCCTTGTAGTTGTTGTAGCATGCTTCAATTATTCTAGATAATAATACAGGTGGGGTCCACCTTTAACCCTTGCATTTGAGATAGCGCTTTTCCCGTCTTCTGGACATCGTCAAGTGCAGTACAGAATTGCTTTGAATAGAATTGTGTGTACATATATAGGTAAAAGGTGGCAGCCAATTGCGCACAGCAACGTCCAACAAACAGTCGTCAATGAAATGACCGATTTATTGTTGACGTTTTTAAAAATTGATCCCGTTGTGTGGAAAGCACAACACACACACACATAAACACACACACAGACAGGATCAGGCAGAGCACACAGTGGCATTGCCCTCCCTGTACATTCACGTAATACAAATTGCGAGAGAAATGCAGATATCACACTGTGGTGGGCACTGATAATCCTACGCATACTCGTGCACACACACACAACAACATACGCACACTAGAAATAACACACTTAACTGCAGACAGATAAGTGGACTCTCTATCTGTCTGTCTCTCTCTCTCTCTCTCATACCACCTGCGTCAGGCAGGACACACAGTGTGACAACTGCCCTCCTTACACACGTACACGCAACCACACAGTTATGCACCGGCATACATACTCACGCACAAACACCCAGACACGAAGATATACTTACAAACATAAACAGCCACAGGGCGATTGATAGGTATTCAAACACACAAAACAGCCTCACTCACACACGGACACACAAACACACACACGCACACTTACTGATCTTATTCACAGGAATAAAACAGATACTGAAACACTTCAATGCTGCTGGTGTCAAACGCAGCTCGGAAAAGTGTGGGTAGCACTGCACTCGCTGCTGCGCAGTTCGACACTGTGAGAGGTCAGGGCATTTAGTGTCAAAAACCAGAAAACAGGCATGTTATTCTACATCTTTTCCATCGCTAGTAAAGCAAGAGAATATATCAGACACTGGGATACCCAACCACAGCGGATATCCAGAGCTGAACTCACAGCAACATGTTCCTCTCTGCCGCTGACAGCCACAGCAAAATAGAAAAATAATATGGAAAATAAACACAGATAAAATGTACCATTAACGTAGAGTAACAGATCAAGCTGGGCTGGTGTAATTCACTGACAAATGGAAGGATGAGAGTGTAGATCGGGGGCAACTCCTGCTATTTTTATTTGTAAAACTAAGTCGAATATTGTTAACGTGTGGATACCGTCAGCTCAGTGTTTGGAGGATCAAGCTTGCAATCAAGAGCCCCAGGTTCAATTCCAGGCAACAGCAACAGTCATACAAGAGTACAAAACAGAGCGATTTTCGCAACGGGAGGACGTCCCATGGCGTTCCGAAGCAGAATACAACATTGGGCAAGATTCCTTACTACGCACCACAAACGATACATCCAGACACAAAACGTTAAATTGTTCCGTTGAAGCTACGAATATTTGTGAGAAACTGTTGTGCGCAATTATTTGCCGCTTGTCACCCACAAACATACAGACAACTACATTTAATCTATATTTTGCGAAGCGTTATAAAAGGAGCAACATATTTGTCTCACGTCATGGTTAAACATTAACCATGTAAAACATTAACAGTAAAACTCCATCTACTCTTTGCGTCCACACTCCTAGATCAATGGAAGACGCATCGTAAAGATTTCTAAACTCTAACTATCCACACTTGCAGGTACCAATTAGAAATTCAACAAAACGCACTGAACACTTTGCAGCTGAATTCTCATATCAGTGCTGGAGACACTGTAAAACAACCTCTACACAGTGCGTCCAACAACAGCAACACAACTGTACTTGTCCACGGTCCAACGTCAGAGTTAGACACAGTAAAGCTATCTCTACGCTCTATCTCCACAGTCCCAGGTCATGATTAGAGATATAGTAAAATACGATCTGCACTGTGTGGCCACACTCCCAGGTCAACCTAATACAAACAGTAAAGCTCCCACAGTTATGTGCAGCAAAACACATAGATCAGGGTTTCATATACAGTTTATCTGCTTCTAAATTTTCAGTCCACAAGCCGAGTACAGCTCAGTGACAAAGGAGCAGTGGAGATTGCCAACATATTATTCCCTCACAACACAAGATCTGCAGAAACTCACCCTTTACTTTACATTCACATGTAGCCGAGAGCAGAGCAATGAGGGTCTCTTGTTTCTCGCGTTACCGTCCTAATAACGGTATTCAGAAGCTGCTCCTGTTATCAGTAGTCAAACACACGCTTACTTTCAATTTCACACCAGTCAGCTCAGTATTGTACATTATCAGAGAGTTCCAGGGGAAGGGAGTTTCTCTCTGCTGCTGTACTGGCCGGCAACCCTCCAGATAAAGCCTCGGCTGTTTGTGAGACGTTTGTGTTGTTTTCACGTTAGCTGCTGTTATTGCCCACAAACACACTGATATTCTAATTTGCAACATTTCTAGTGAGGTGCTTTGAAACATACTCCCGTTGCCCGTATTTATTTTAGTTTGGACGTCCCAAGGGATTCATCAGTGCAGCATTGGGGATTATGTCCTAAGCCGGTGTTTGTGTGTTGGGATCAGGAAGGGTGGAAACAGTGGCTGAAGGCACAATCGAACTGGATGATTTTGACACATCCTCTCTCTGTTTAACAGTCCTAGACGCGATGGAGAGGCTCCTCTCTGTCTGTCAGCCCCGAATGCAAGAGGGTTCATACAATAATACGACAACATTATCCTTGCATTTTTGATATAGCGGTTTATATGTGATCTAAACCTCCGAAAGCGATTCACATAATACACGGTAAAGTGATTTGACTGTACAGCTGCAGTTGTTTATTGTAAATGTAAATTTAGTTTGATTTTCATAGATTCTAGAATTCGTAAAAGGCTTCAGAGAATATACTGGAACGCGAATTCACTGTGTACTTGTGAGAGGAACCCAATCGATATTTGCACGCAGCAGCGTCACACAGTAAAATTGTGGGTCCAATTGCCCTATCTATTATTGTAAATTGTTTAGTGATATTTGACAGACATGTGGATTAAGCAAATTGCCTAGGGTATCGCCCTGACCTCACCAGCAATCAACCCTGTGGGTTGAAGGGTACGGAAATGAACAGCACAAGACCTACACTGCAAATTTGCCCTGAAAGGGGACAGGACAACGAGATGGGGAGTCCTTTGTATCGCCACCGATGCGTGGGCGATGGGGGATCGCAGATCTTACCCCCACCCGTCACCAGCCCAAAGCCCTGCCACAAGCGGCCTTTGCTACCACCGCCTGAAACAGAATTTAAATTAATATGTTTCTCCTTTGTGTTTATTCGCCCACAAATATGCAGTCGGTTTTCTAACTCTACTTCCACCCCAGCCATCCCACACCCACATCCCCCCTTCTCCGCGTTGCTCCCCCCAACCCCCTTGATATACTAGTGATGGAACATCTGTTCAATCACTAGTACAGCAAGAAAATATGTCAGACACTAGGAAATCCAACCAAAGCGAATATCCAGAGTGGAGCTCATAGCTTCTTGTTCCTCCCTGACGCTGACAGCCACAGCAGAAGAGAAAAATAATATGGAAAATAAACACAGCTGAGATATACCAACAATGTTCTGTAACAGCCTGGGCCGGGCTTGTGTATTTCACAGTGGAAGCTGGAGAATTTAGATCGGTGGCAAATCCTGTTACTTTTTGCTGTAAAAGTATGCTGTATTGTGTTGTGTTAACCTGTGGATCCGTTCAGATCAGTGGTTGAAGCTCACAGCTCGCAAACAAACGACACTGGTTCAATTCTAAGTATCAACCACAACAATACAGTTACATTGATAGAGCGCCTTTCACATAGGGAGGACGTTCCATGGCGTCACAAAGCAGAAAGAAAATGGGGTCAGTTTCCTTGCTACACAAGACGAACGATACTCTCCCAAAAAAACATAAACTGTTCCATTCAATCCGCGAATATTTGTAAGAACCTATTGTGCACAATTAGTTGTGCAAGTACTTCACATGCAGCATAGAGCAGAGCAATGAGGGTCTCTTGATACTCTCATTACCCTCCTAATAACGCTATTCAGAAGCTGTTCCTGTTATCAGTAGCCAAACACACGCTTACGTTCAATTTCACACCCAGTCCGCTCAGTATTGTACATTATCAGAGAGTTCCAGGAGAAGGGAGCTTCTCTCTGATGCTGTGCTGGCCGGCAACCCTCCAGATAAAACTTCGGCTGTTTGTGAGACGTTTGTGCTTTTTTCACGTTGTCTGATATTATTGCCCCTAAATACACTGATATTATAATTTACAACATTTCTCGTGAGGAACTTCGAAACACACTCCCGTTGTCCATATTTCATGTTGTCGTCCCAAGGCGATGAATAGTCAAGTATTGGGTATGCTGACCCAAGCCGGTGGTTGTGGTTTGGATCAGGGAGGGTGGAAAAGGTGGCTGAAGGCACGGTCTAACAAGATGGTCTTCAGGCATCCTCTCTCTCTCTAACAGTCCCAGACCGGGTGGACAGGCTCCTGTCTGTCTAACAGCCCCGAATGGCAGGGGATTCATATAATAATACGATAATAATATTTGCATTTTGATATAGCGCTTTAAGTGAACTGAATGTATGCTTGCAGGTGAAACACGGCAGCCAATTGCGGACAGCAGTGTTCCACAAACAGTCGTGGATTCAAACGACCGATACATTCTATTTTTTAGGACGGACTACTTTAGTCCTGTGTGTGGAGTAAGGAAACTTGCCCAACATTTCGCCCTGACCTGCATAGATTCGAAAAGCAAGTCTCATATTGATAAGTCAGCTTCTATAACCACTGAGCTACAGGATTCCACTGCTGCTCTCACTCTAACAGCAACTGGGAATGTGGTGGCTTCACTCTCCTTAACCTTTAAAAAAGCAGATCGGAAAGTTTGACTGCTGTTTTCTACCCCCAGAAACATTGTAACACGGCTGCTGTGGGTGAGGGCAATCATGTTGGAAAAGCAATGGATTCAGTTGGGAATCGGCAAAGGAGAGAGAAGGAAGGTGTTTGGAATGAGTCAGACTGAACCCCTATTTCGTAGAGACTGAAAACACGACATCCAACAGATAATAACATGCCATTCCAGCTCCTGTTGACGAGCGAGGCTGTGATTGTACTGCCAGCACCATTATGAGCCCTGTATGTACTACAGACAGACCCACCTGGCTCCGGAACTGGACGAGAGAAAATAACAGGCTTTGAGGGCTATTCCTCGGCTGGATTGTGATATTGTGTTCCCTAGATCCAGATCAGCTCCTGGGAGATCTATTCCTCGTCCCTCAAGCGGGTCAAGGGATTTCACTGAGAGCAGCCACGCATTCATTGGAGACTGTTGCATTGTCGGAGTTGAATCGCTTTTGCATGTTACACTAACTCGGGGTCCCATCTGCCTGCTCCGTGAACTGTAAGGATCCCAAGTCTTTTTTTGGGGGCAGTTTTTCGTGCATTACTCTTGATGATCAAGTCAAGAATTTTCATGTCAAAGTTTATCCCCGATATCAATATTGTATGTTGTCCTCTTATTGATATCAGCCTGTGATAAAATCTACAGGAATGCAATTTGAGGTTGAGATTACAGGCCCCAATATCGTACGGTGTCACGCGCTCTCTGTCGCTTTAGATGATCACAAGGTCACAATTATGGATCATTAATCTGTACCTCAGTCCTTACAGATTGTCTCCCTCCTTCCGCACACACTCAACTCTGCCAGCAGCGGATGCTTAAAGAGGACACAATACCCAGAATTTGTCCATATCGATATGGGGCGGGGAACTTCCGATCGGTGGTTTACATACACAATAGATAAATAATAATACTTGTATTTGATATAAAATGAATAGTCAAGTATTGGGTATGCTGACCCAAGCCGGTGGTTGTGGTTTGGATCAGGGAGGGTGGAAAAGGTGGCTGAAGGCACGGTCTAACAAGATGGTCTTCAGGCATCCTCTCTCTCTCTAACAGTCCCAGACCGGGTGGACAGGCTCCTGTCTGTCTAACAGCCCCGAATGGCAGGGGATTCATATAATAATACGATAATAATATTTGCATTTTGATATAGCGCTTTAAGTGAACTGAATGTATGCTTGCAGGTGAAACACGGCAGCCAATTGCGGACAGCAGTGTTCCACAAACAGTCGTGGATTCAAACGACCGATACATTCTATTTTTTTGGACGGACTACTTTAGTCCTGTGTGTGTGGAGTAAGGAAACTTGCCCAACATTTCGCCCTGACCTGCATAGATTCGAAAAGCAAGACTCATATTGATACGTCAGCTTCTATAACCACTGAGCTACAGGATTCCACTGCTTCTCTCACTCTAACAGCAACTGGAATGTGGTGGCTTCACTCTCCTTAACCTTTAAAAAAGCAGATCGGAAAGTTTGACTGCTGTTCTCTACCCCCAGAAACATTGTGAACACGGCTGCTGTGGGTGAGGGCAATCATGTTGGAAAAGCAATGGATTCAGTTGGGAATCGGCAAAGGAGAGAGAAGGAAGGTGTTTGGAATGAGTCAGACTGAACCCCTATTTCGTAGAGGCTGAAAACACGACATCCAACAGATAATAACATGCCATTCCAGCTCCCGTTGACGAGCGAGGCTGTGATTGTACTGCCAGCACCATTATGAGCCCTGTATGTACTACAGACAGACCCACCTGGCTCCGGAACTGGACGAGAGAAAATAACAGGGTTTGGGGGCTATTCCTCTGCTGGATTGTGATATTGTGTTCCCTAGATCCAGATCAGCTCCTGGGAGATCTATTCCTCGTCCCTCAAGCGGGTCAAGGGATTTCACTGAGAGCAGCCACGCATTCATTGGAGATTGTTGCATTGTCGGAGTTGAATCGCTTTTGCATGTTACACTAACTCGGGGTCCCATCTGCCTGCTCCGTGAACTGTAAGGATCCCAAGTCTTTTTTGGGGGGCAGTTTTTCGTGCATTACTCTTGATGATCAAGTCAAGAATTTTCATGTCAAAGTTTATCCCCGATATCAATATTGTATGTTGTCCTCTTATTGATATCAACCTGTGATAAAATCTACAGGAATGCAATTTGAGGATGAGATTACAGGCCCCAATATCGTACGGTGTCACGCGCTCTCTGTCGCTTTAGATGATCACAAGGTCACAATTATGGATCATTAATCTGTACCTCAGTCCTTACAGATTGTCTCCCTCCTTCCGCACACACTCAACTCTGCCAGCAGCGGATGCTTAAAGAGGACACAATACCCAGAATTTGTCCATATCGATATGGGGCGGGGAACTTCCGTTCGGTGGTTTACATACACAATAGATAAATAATAATAGTTGTATTTGATATAAAATCTCGCCACGCCGACAGTCGCCAATAACGCTTCACATTATTGCTGGAAAGTGAACTGACTGTATCTGTTTTGGAAGAAACGCGTCAGGCACGTATATGCATCTGTGTCCCACACAGGTTATGTGATCAGTTTGCTTTGCTTTTCTTAACCAGGGTACCCCCCCCCCCCCCCCCCCCCCCCGCTTAATCTATAATTCCCCGGTCAGGACCACACCGAGCAAGTCGGGTGAACGAATGGCTGTTGCATTATGAGAAGCCTGGATTGAAACTGGTGACAATCACTGAAGCAGGTGCTATTGTACAGACATTTTGATTACAACGTATTCAGTGAAGCTGTTTCACAAATCTAGAAGACATGGATGTTTGTTAACAATAAATCAAAGTAACGTATCAAAAATGTTTCATCAGTAACATAAAAATTCACAATGACTCA
>JAYJKW010000399.1:833639-882605 GCA_035084275.1 Hydrolagus colliei
AGCACAGACTCCCAACAATAAGTCAATATTCACACCCACAACAACCAGGTAAATTTCATGAGACCTCACACTCTCACTGCTCCTGTACCAAGCCCGTCAGTCTGGGAATGTCCAAGGCCAGTGACCAGTTGAATGACACACTTTACAGCCTGGGTCAGAATCAGAGAAAATTCAATACAAAAATACATTGCCCAAAGTATTGCCACTGTGTGCTGGGTGAGGAGGGCTGTGTGTCTGACCGCCTGACCATTTTGTCCCAATCTGAATAACAATCCATTTCTTTCTCAGGGCAAACTAGGGTTGAGGAAGTCACTGGGGGTGAGGAAGTCACTGGGGAAGTATGAGTTCTCTCACATATCCAATCAGGTAATAATAATACTAATAATTTGAGACATCACCTGTCACATTGGCAATACGTGTCAAGGATATACTGTGAAGTGTAGTAATGGTGTATTTTTGGGCGAAATATGGCAGCACACAGATGTTTCCCACAAACACCATACAGGAGACATGTTTGACTGTGACAACTTACTGCTGGCTGGCTTCACTTCCCAACTCTCCCTCCAGAAACTACAGATTATTCATTAATCTGCAGCTCATGTCCCATCTGGGGCCAAGCTCCACAAACCGATCACGCACATCCTTGTCCGTCTTCACTGTCTCTCTTTCACAACCTGGTTCCAAGCTTCAAACCTCTCCATGTTCTTGCTGCTCCCTACCTCTATCATCTCTAAGCCCCAAATCAGTCTGTCCGCTTCTTCTGCTTGGTGGACACCAGAGGGCTTCAGAGTCCCAACCAATTGCTTCCCTACTATTAGCCCTCCAGCATTCAGTATCTCTACCCCCAAATTGTGGATCTCTTTCCCGCAATCCTTCCACTTCAGAACTCTGCCACCTGCATTCTAACCCACACCAAACTTCTCTCCCTTATTACCCCAATCCTTGCCAGACTTTGCTGGCTCTGTGTGCCGGAATGGATCGTTTTCAAGATTCTCACTCTTGTTTTCAAATCCGTCCACTCCTCTGCAACCCCTACGTCTCCGCCCTCCCCTCTCCTCACAACAGTACACATTGCCTTCGCTGTACTGGGTCTGGCCTCCGCCTTGTCCCCGAATCCATTGTTCCACCATTGGCAGCTGTGCCGTCAGCCACTGTGCCCCGAGGCTCTGGAACTCTGTCTCACTCCCTTCGCCTTGCCCCCTCTCTTCCTACTTTCAGGTCTCGGCTAAAGACCTTTCTTTTCGATCGAGCTTTTGGACTCCTTCTTCCCCCTCACCCTAGCCCCGGGATCTGTTATTGAGAAGCGCTCTGAGACGCCATCCTGTATGGTTGGCTCGATATAAATCTAAGTTGTTGTGGTGTGTGTCTGTGGGTCTGTCATTGAAAATGTGTGCGTCTGTACATCTGTGTGCGTGTCTGTATATCTATGTGTGTGTTTCTGTATATCTATGTGTGAGCGTCAATATATCTATGTGTATGCATCTGTATATCTGTGTCTGTGTGTCTGTGTATCTGTGTGTGTGTCTCTATATATATGTGTGTTTTTCTGTACATCTATGTGTGAGCGTCAGTATATCTATGTGTGTGCATCTGTATATCTGTGTGTGTCTGTGTATCTGTGTCTGTATATCTACGTGTGTGTCTGTATATCTGTGTGTGTTTCTGTATATCTGTGTGTGTGTCTGTATATCTGTGTGTGTCTGTATATCTGTGTGTGTGTGTCTGTATATCTGTGTGTGTGTCTGTATATCTGTGTGTGTCTGTATATCTGTGTGTGTGTGTCTGTATATCTGTGTGTGTGTCTGTATATCTGTGTATGTGTCAGTATATCTGTGTGTGTGTGTCTGTATATCTGTGTATGTGTCTGTATATCTGTGTGTGTGTCTGTATCTCTGTGTGTGTATGTCTGGATATCTGTGTATGTGTCTGTATATCTGTCTGTGTGTGTCTGTATATCTGTGTGTGTGTCTGTATATCTGTGTGTGTATGTGTCTGTATATCTCTGTGTGTGTCTGTATATCTATGTGTGTGTGTCTGTATATCTGTGTGTGTGTCTGTATATCTGTGTGTGTGCGTCACGCTCTACCACTGGGCCACTGGCGGAGCAAATCATCAGAGAAAATCTTCACATGAGCAGACAAGTGAGAGGGACCCAGTTCAGACTGTCTGTCTGCCTGTCCGTGAGTGTACACTGAGTATATACTGTGTGTGTATATACATACAGAATGGTTGGTGGTGGGTTTGGGGGAGTAGGTGGGGGGCAGAGTGAGATACGCCATGTGACCAACCAGGTCCGCCCCCGTCACGTGACCAAGAACGCCCAGCCCTTGCTTCCACGTCACCCGCAGACCCCGCCCCTTTCGCGCGGCTCCGCCCATTTTTGTTCAATTTGAAAAGCGCCAAATTGTCAGCGCGCGGGGAGGCGACGGTTGGAGCTGCGCGCACAGCCAACGGCTGTTTAATTTTGCCGCCGAAAGTCTCTGAGGTAAAAGAGGCTTCACATTGAATAATAATATAACAATAATAATATTAGTAACGCTGGCGTCTGGCGCCTCAAACCAGTCACGGGACGCGCACCGGAAACGCTCGTTCACTGTCAAGTTTAGTGACTGTGTGTTCAGGGGGGTCACAGTGTAGTGACTGTGTGTGAGGGTCACAGTGTAGTGACTGTGTGTGAGGGTCATAGTTTAGTGACTGTGTTTGAGGGTCACAGTGTAGTGACTGTGTGTTTAGGGAGTGTCACAGTGTAGTGACTGTGTGTTTAGGGAGTGTCACAGTTTAGTGACTGTGTGTTTGAGGGTCACAGTGTAGTGACTGTGTGTTTGAGGGTCACAGTGTAGTGACTGTGTGTTTGAGTGTCACAGTGTAGTGACTGTGTGTTTGAGGGTCACAGTGTAGTGACTGTGTGTTTGAGGGTCACAGTGTAGTGACTGTGTGTTTGAGGGTCACAGTGTAGTGACTGTGTGTTTAGGGGGGTCATAGTTTAGTGACTGTGTTGGGGCGTCACGGGTTAGTGCCTGTGTTTGAGTGTCATAGTGTAGTGACTGTGTGTTTTGTGGGAGAGCGACTGAGAGAAACACAGAGAGAGAGAGAGACGCAGTGAGAGCCACAATAACAGGGATAATAATCCGCCATTTTCCGGGTGTTTTGTCCCGTCCTCTCCTCACCTGGAATCTCCTCACGGGACTCAATGTCCGGTGAAGTGACTGTGTGTTTTGTGGGTGAAACGCGGCAGCCGATGGCGCCCGGCAGCCTCCCCCACAAACAGCCGGGGGGGGTGGGGGGCGGCCATTTTATTATTGCTGTTGTTGTTGTTGTGTGTGTCAGGCGGGTGGAGGAGGAGACTCAGCTCGAGGTGAGGCCGGGAATGGAACCCGGGTCTGCGGCTCGCCAGGCGAGGGCTGTCACCCCTGAGCTACAGGCTCCACACCAGAGGGCAACGTGAGGGTCAGTCAGTCAGTCTCCATCACCAGCCACCTCATTAACTCACACCAACCAACCAGCCTCCCCGGCCAGTAACCCATCAGTCAGTCCATCCCCATCAACCCTCCCCTCACACTCACACTTACACCTGCTCACAAACACACCCCTCACACTCACACCCCCTCACACACATTCACATACACATGCACCCTCACACTCACACCCCCCTCACACTCATACCCCCTCACACTCACACACACCACCCTCTCACTCACACTCACACCTGCTCACATTCACACACACCCACCTCACACCTGCTCACACACACACTTACACTCCCTCACACTCAAACACCCTCACATTCACACACCCCACACTCTCACCCCTTTTCAATCACACCCCATCGCACACACGCCCCTCACACGCACCTCACTCTCACTCCTCACATTCACACTCACATCACCCTCACACTCATACCCTCTCACACTCCCACTCCCACCACCTTTCAGCTCACACTCCATCACATGGGTCAGTGTGACAGAGGGACTGTCAGTCGAGGCTGGGAGAGTTGTCAAACCGCATCACTAAATTCTCCCCCTCCCCCCACCTCCCCCATCACGCCAGCACTTGCCAGGCTCCACTGGCTCCCCATCACACACTAAACTCTCTCTACCTATCACCTCAGGCCTAGCCAGGCTTCAATGTGTGGGGACCAATGTATTACCAATGGATCCATCGAAGGGGAGATTCTTGAGGGACGAGGCTTGAAGGAGGCAAAGAAAGAAGAAAGACGGAGTGACTTTGGGATTGAGTTCCAAAGGTTGGGGACAGAGTGACTGAAGTTTTGTGCGCCAATGGTTGGGCGGTTGTGTCGGAGGGATGTGGGGCAGCCCAGAGTCTGCTGAACAGAGTGGGTGGGCAGGTTGGTAAGTGGGTAGGTGCTCATGGATGTAGGGTGGTGCGAGGTTGTTGAGGGCTTTAAATGTGAGGACTAGGATGTTGAATTGCATCGTTTGGATGACGGGTGCCAATGGAGTCAGGCAAGAATGGGGGAGATGGGGTCACGGAGTTTGTAATGGCAGAGGACACTGGCTGCAGAGTTCTGGATTATCTGCAGCCTGTGGAGGGAGGAATTAGGAAGGCCGACCAGCAAGGTGTTTACATAGTCAAGCCGGGATGCAATTAAGGTGTGGATGAGGTTTTCAGCAGCTTTAGGGGTGAGTTCGCAGCAGAGACTGGCAATGTTTCGGACACGGATAAAGGCAGAGCGAGTCATTGCTTGGATGTGAGGTGTTTCACAATGAAGCGTTTGGCCTGTGAAAGGCAGAGCTGGTAGGGAGGGAGCCAAAGGTGCCGGTGATTTATGAGGCTATTTACCTCAATAATCTGGATGAGGACATTGAATGTAACGTGTCTAAATCTGCGGATGACGCTAAAAAATGCGGGAGAGTCAGCTCTAAGGATGATGCAAAACGATTGCATCGGGATACAGATAGGCTAGGGGAGTGGGCAAGTAGATGGCAGATGGAATTTTAAGCAAGTAGCAAAAATAGAAAAACAGATTTTTTTTCCAGAAGGAGAGATATTAGATAGTGTTAGTGATCAGAGGGATTTTGGTGTCCTTGTACACCGGTCGCAAAAAGTTAGTTTGCAGTTAAATCAAGCAACCAAGGTGTACGGCATGTTAGCTTTCAATGCAAAAGATTTAGAGTACAAGAGTAGGGAAGTCATGCTGCAACTGTAGAGGGCCTTGGTGAGACCGCACCAAGAGTATTGTGTCAGTTTTGGTCTACTTATTTAAAAAAGGGTATATTTACTGCAGCGTAGATTCACTAGATTAGCTCCTGGGATGAGGGGACTAACCCATGAGGAAAGGTTGAATAAACTAGGGCTGTAGTCTCTACAGTGCAGAACAATTAGGAGAGATCTTTTTGAAACACATAAGATTCTTAAAGGACTGGATAAAGTAGACAATGAGGGACTGTTTCCCCTGGTAGGAGTATCTATAACCAGGGGTCACAGTCTTAAAATTAAGGGTCGGCCTTTTAGAACAAAGTTCATGAAACATTTCTTCACTTAGAGAGCTGTGTCAGCCTCCTTTCTCTGCCACCACGTGACACAACAGCCCCCTTTCCCCCCACGTGATCCACCAGTCCGGCGTCTGTCTGTATAAAGAGATGACTTTCCAGCTGGTAATGAAACGCCACCTGGCTGCCTGTCCACTCACCAGCCCCCACACCCCCCACGTGACCCGCCTATACACACACCAGCCCCCACACCCCCCACGTGACCCGCCTGTCCACTCACCAGCCCCCACACACCCCACGTGACCCGCCTGTTCGCACACCAGCCCCCACACACCCCACGTGACCCGCCTGTACACACACCAGCCCCCACCCCCACCCACGTGACCCGCCTGAACACAAGGAGCGTTGTGTGCTGATCCGTACCCTTGCGTCGCCTCCTGCACTGATCCGCCCCCCGCCCCACGCTGTTTGTATCGGGAGTTTATTTTAAATGCAAAAAAAGGCGCCAAACTGTCAGCGCGCAAGGAGGGGGGGGGGGGGGGGGGGGGGTTTCCGGACCTTTCCCACGCGTTTGCGGCTTCGGTTTGGGCGCCAAATCGTGGCGCCCAAACACACACACGCTCTCTCACACACACACAGTGGACAGGCTGATGGGAGAGGGATCAGGAATGACACCTTTAATAACCAGTCACTACAGTGAACAGAATGTATTACATACCACACACTGTGTGGGCAGTCACCGCCTCAGTCACTATCACACAAATACTGTCAGCCCAGCTCTGGATTCCTCCAGTGACCTCAGCCGTCTCTGTCCGTCTGAACTGAACTGATTCCCCCACAGCCTGAAACACATTAAACAGCAAATAACCATCTGATCACAATATAAACTGGAAACTCTTCACTCGCAGGTTAATCCATCAATAAATCCCCTCAAACTGTCTCCATCCCGATACCCAGCCCCGTTCTCTGTGTGTTTATCACATTAAACACAGACACAAACACTCACCTGATCCTCTCCAGGCTGGTGCAGGTCAGTGCGAGGCGGAGGAGAGCGGGGACAGAGGCGTCTGTGAAGGTGTTTTCCCCCAGGCCCAGCCGCCTCAGTGAGCGGCTTGTACTGAGAGCGGAGACCAGATCATCAGTGCAGCCATCGGTCAGACTGTTACTGTACAGCCTGGAGATCAGAGACACAGAGACATGACAGGGATCAACAACAACAACAAGAACAATATGACATGTGGGGAGGTCATCCCAAGGCCCTGGACAGAGTGTCTCAGACTGTGATGGGGAAAGGGGAGAGTAGATCGATGGGTGAGGAGGGAGGGAGCTCGGCCAGAGATGGAGGAAGGGAGGGAGCTGGGGGAGAGACAGAGAGAGGGGAGAGAGGGAGGATGGTGGGGCAGGTTGATGCAATGGGATAGAGGGAGGAAAGGGGAAGGGAAGGAGGCAGGGAGAGAACTGTGGAGGGCGATAGGTGCTGGTTGAGGGAGATAGGGAAGGAGGGAAGAATGTGGGAGCTGGGAAGGCAGGGAGAGAATGGGCATGAGAAAGGGTTGAAGGGAGAGAATGGAAGTGACAGGGGAGGGAGGGAATGAGGGAGGGAGGCAGGGAGTGTCGGAGTGAAGGAGAGCATGGGAGGGAGGGAAGGAGGGAGGGGGGGATGGAGTGAGGGAGCGAAAGCGGGATGGAATGAGGGAGGGAGGGAGCAAGGGAAGGGGGGATCGGAGCTGGAAGAGGGAGGCACGGTGCTGGTGGAGGGAGGGTGGGAGGGAAGGGGGTAGTGTGGGAGGGAGGGAGGGAGGGAGGGAGGGAAGGAGTTAGGGCGGGAGGGGGGATGGAGGGAGAATGGGAGGGAGGATGGATGGGAGGGTGGGAGGTTGGGAGGGAGTGAGTGAGGGAGGGATTGAGGGAGGGTGGGAGGGAGGGAGGGATGGAGTAAGGGCGGAATGCAGGGAGGGGGGATGGATTGAGGGAGGGAGTGAGGGACGGAGGGAGGGTGGGAGGGAGGGAGGGTGGGAGGGAGGGAGGGTGGGAGCGAGGGAGGGAGGGAGGGAGGGAGGGACAATGGGAAGGATGGAGAATGGGATGGAGGGAGGTAGGGAGGGTGGGAGTTTGGGAGGGATTGAGGGAGGGTGGGAGAGATGGAAGGAGGGAGGGAAGAAGGTATGGAGGGATGGACAGAGGGAGGCATGGCCCTATTGGAGAGAGGGAGGGAGGAAGGCAGTTAGGGCGGGAGGGAGGTGGGATAGAACAATGGAGGGAGGGAGGGAGTGATGGAGCGAGCGAGCGAGTGAGAGAGGGAGGGAGAGAGAATGGGATGGATGGAGAATGGGAGGGAGGGACGGACGGAGTGAGTTTTCGCGGGAGTGAGGAAGGAAGGGGGGATGGAGGGTCGGAGGGAGGGATAGAGTGAGGGAGGGAGCGATGGACGGAGGGAGGGAGGGAGGGAGAGTTGGAGGGAGCGATGGAGGGAGGGAGCTGGGGAGGGAGCTGGGGAGGGAGGGACGGAGATGGAGAAGGGCGGGACGGTGGTGGTGGAGTGAGAGAGGGAGGAAGGAAGGAAGGAAGGGAGGGAGGGTGAGAGGGAGTGAGGGAGGGAGGGTGGGAGGTAGTGAGGGAGTTAGGACGTGAAGGAGGGAGGGGGGATGGATGGAGGGAGTCAGGCAGGGAGGGATGGAGCTTTGGGAGGGAGCTGGGGGATGGAGGTAGGGAGGGAGGTATGGAGGGTTGGAGGGAGGGAGGTAGGCAGCAACGGAGGCAGGCAGGGAGGGAGCTGGGGAGGGAGGGAGGGACGGAGCTGGATGAGGGAGGCACGGCGCTGTTGGAGGGAGGGAGTGAGGGCGGGAGGGAGGGAGGGAATTAGGATGGGAGGGAGGGAGGGGAGATAGAGAGTTGGTGGGATGGAGTGAGGGACAATGGGATGGAAGGAGAATGGGATGGAGGGAGGTAGGGAGGGTGGGAGTTTGGGAGGGAGGTAGTGTGGGAGGGATGCATGGAGGGAGGGAGGGAACAAGTGAGTGAGGTTCGGAGGGAAGAAGGGAGTGATTGAGGCAGGGAGGGAGGAAATGAGGGAGAGAGTTAAGGAGATAGGGATGGAGGGAGCTGGGGGAGGGACGCAGGGAGGGATGGAGCTGGGGGAGGGAGTGATGGAGCTGAGGGAGGGAGGGAGGGAGGTCAGGAGGGAGGGAGGGGGAATAGAGTGATGGAGTGAGTGAGTGAGTGAGTGAGGGAGGGAGGGAGGGAGGGAGGGAGGGAGAGAGAGAGAATGGGATTGAAGGAGATTGGGAGGGAAATAGTGAGGGTTAGAGGTTGGGACAGAGGGAGGGATGGATGGTGGGAGGGAGGAAGGGACTGAGTGAGGCAGCGAGGGAGGTAGGAATGGAGGGAGAGAGGAAGGGAGGTAAGGAGGGAGGGAGCTGGGGGAGAGACAGAGGGAGGGAGGGAGCTGGGGAGGGAGGGATGGAGGGTCGGAGGGAGCTGAGGAAGAAGCAGAGACGAAGCTGGAGGAGGGTGGGATGGCGCTGGTGGACGGAGGCAGTGAAGGAGGGAAGGAGAGAGGGAGGGAGTGAGCTTGGGAGGGAGGGTGGGCGGGTGGGTGGGAGGGAGGGAGGGAAGGAGGGAGATAGGGAGTGAGTGAGGGAGGGAGGGACTTGGGGACGGAAGGCACGGAGCTATGGGAGAGAGTGAGGGAGCTGGGGGAGGGAATGAGGGAGGGAGATGGGGTGGGAGGGACAGAGCTGGGGGAGGGAGATACGGACCTGTTGGAGGGAGGGAATGAGCTGGGAGTGGAAGCTTGGGAGAGAGAGAGAAAGGCAGGGAGTGACGGAGGGAAGGAGAGAGGGAAGGAGGGAGTTTAGGAGGGAGGGAGAGAGAGAGGATGGGAGGGAGGGAGGGATGGAGAGAGGGAGGGAGGTATGGAGGGAGGGAGTTAGGGCGGGAGGGAGCTGGGGGAGGGATGGAAGGAGCTTTGGAAGGGAGGGAAGGAGGGAGGAGGGAGGAGGGAGGAGGGAGGGAGGCAGTGCGGGAGGGAGGGATGGAGGAAAGGAGGGAGGGAGTGACGGAAGGTGGGAAGGAGGGAGCGAGGGTGGGAGGGAGCTGGGGATGAAGCGAGGGAGCTGAGGAGGGAGAGACGGAGCAGGGGGAGGGAGGGACGGCGCTGGTGGAGTGAGTGAGTGAGTGATTGATTGATTGATTGAGTGAGTGAGTGAGTAAGTGAGTGAGTGAGTGAGTGAGTGAGTGAGTGAGTGAGTGAGTGAGTGAGTGAGTGAGTGAGTGAGTGAGTGAGTGAGTGAGTGGGGATGGAGAGAGCGATTGAACGAAGGATGGATGGAGGGAGGGAGAATGGGATGGAGGGAGGTTGGGAGGGAAGTAGGGAGGGCGGGAGGGAATTAGGTCGAGAGGTAACGAGGTAGGGAGGGAGGGAGGAAGGGAGCTGGCGGAGGGAGGGACTGAGCTGGTGGAGGGAGGGTGATGGGGGAGCGAGGGAAGTAGCTTGGGGAGGGAGGGAGGGAGAAAGGGATGGAAGGAGGGAGGGAGGGAGAGAGGGAGGGAGAGAGCTGGTGTAGGGAGGTACATATGGTGGACGGAAGGATAGAGGGAGAGAGGGGGGATGGAGTGAGCGAGTGAGCGAAGGAGGGATGGAGAGAGGGAGAATGGGAGGGAGAGAGGTAGGGAGGTAGGAATGTAGGGAGGGAGGGAGGGAGGGAAGTATGGAGGGCGGGAGGGAGTGGGGATGGAGTGAGCGATTGAACGAAGGATGGATGGATGGATGGAGGAAGAATGGGATAGAGGGAGGTAGGGAGGTTGGGAGGGAAGTAGGGAGGGCGGGAGGGAATTAGGTCGAGAGGTAACGAGGTGGGGAGGGAGGGAGGGTAGGAGGGAGGGTGGGAGGGAGGGAGCTGGGGGAGGGAGGGTGATGGGGGAGGGTGGGTAGGAGCTTGGGGAGGGAGGGAGAACGGGATGGAAGGAGGGAGGGAGGGAGGGAGGGAGGGAGGGAGGGAGGAAGGGAGAGAGCTGGTGTAGGGAGGTTCGTGTGGTGGACGGAAGGATAGAGGGAGAGAGGGAGGGAGGGGGGATGGAGTGAGCGAGTGAGCGAAGGAGGGATGGAGAGAGGGAGAATGGGAGGGAGAGAGGTAGGGAGGTAGGAATGTAGGGAGGTAGGGAGGGAGGGAAGTATGGAGGGCGGGAGGGATAGAGGGAGGGAGGGAGGGAGGGAGGGAGGGAGGGATGGAGTGAGTGAGGGTGGGAGGGAGGGAGATGTGGAGAGAGGGACGGAGTGCGGGGAGGGAGGGAGGTAGGGAGGGAGCTGGGGGAGGGAGGGATTGAGCTGGTGGAGGGAGGGTGATGGGGGAGGGAGGGTGATGGGGGAGGGAGGGAAGGAGCTGGAAGTGGGAGGGTGGGAGCTGGGGGAAGGAGGGAAGGAGCTTGGGGAGGGAGTGAGCGAGGGAGGGCCGGAGGGAGGGAGGGAACTTGTGTCGGGAGGTAAGTAAGGAGGATGGAGGGAGAGAGTGAGGGAGGGAGGGTGGGAGGGAGGGAGCTGTGGTGAAATGGACGGAGTGGAGGGAGGGAGGGAGGCATGGAGGGAGGGAGGTAAGGAGGGATGGAGGTATGGTGGGATGGAGGGAGGGAGCTGGGGGAGGGAGGGACGGAGCTGGTGGAGGGAGGTTGATGGGGGAGGGAGGGAAGGAGCTGGAAGTGGGAGGGTGGGAGCTGGGGGAAGGAAGGCGCTTGGGGAGGGAGGGAGGGAGGGAGGGAGGGAGGGAGCTGGTGTAGGGAGTTAAGTAGGCAGGACGGAGCGATAGAGGGAGAGAGGGAGAGAGTGAGGGAGTGATGGAGGTAGGGAGAGAGGTAGGGAGGGAGGGAGATAGGGAGTGTGGGATGGAGGGAGGGAGGGCGGGAGGGATGGTGAGAGGGACGGATTGTGGGGAGTGAGGAAGGGAGGGAAAAAGCGAGATAGCTGAGGAGGGAGGGACGGAGCTGGAGGAGGGAGGGACGGTGCTGGTGGAGTGAGTGAGTGAGTGAGGGAATGAGTGAGTGAGTGAGTGAGGGAGGGAGGGAGGGAGGGAGGGAGGGAGGGATGGATGGAGGGACGTAGCGAGCGAGCAAGTGAAGACGTGATGGAGGGAGGGATTATGGGAGGGAGGGAGGTTGTGAGGGAAGTAGGGCGGGCGGGAGGGAGCGAGGTGGTAGAGAGGGAGGGAGGGATATAGTGAGGGTGGAAGGGAGGGAGGGAAGGAGGGAGGGAAGAAGGGAGGTAGGTAGGGAGGGAGGGAGGGAGGGAAAAAGCGAGTTAGCTGAGGAGGGAGGGACGGAGCTGGAGGAGGGAGGGACGGCGCTGGTGGAGTGAGTGAGTTAGTGAATGAGTGAGTGTGTGAGTGAGTGAGGATGGACGGAGGTAGGGAGGTTGGGAGGGAAGTAGGGCGGGAGGGAGCGAGGGAAGGAGCGAGGGAGGCGGTGGAGAGGGAGGGAAGGAGGGATGCAGTGAGGGTGGGAGGGAGGGAGGGAAGGAGAGAGGGAGGGAAGAAGGGAGGTAGGTAGGTAGGTAGGTAGGTAGGCAGGGAGGGAGGGAGGGAGGGTGCGTGGGAGGGAGGGAGGGATCGAGGGAGCTGGGGGAGGGAGGATGGGAGCTGGGGGAAGGAGCTTGGGGAGGGAGGGAGGGAGCTGGTGGAGGGAGGTAAGTAGGGAAGAGGGAGGCATATAGGGCGAGAGTGAGGGAGTGAGTGAGGGAGGGAGGGATGGAGGGATGGAGGGAGGCAGGGAGTGAGGGAGCTGTGGGGGGAGGGACGGAGTGGGGGGGGGGATGGAGTGGCGGGAGGGAGGGAATGAGGGAGGGAGGGAGTGAGGGAGGGAGCTTGTGTAGGGAGGTGAGTAGGGAGGACGGAGGGATAGAGGGAGAGAGGGAGAGAGTGAGGGAGGGAGTGAGGGAGGGAGGGTGCTGTGGTGAAATGGACGGAGTGGGGGGAGGGAGGGAGCTGTGGTGAAATGGACGGAGTGGGGGGAGGGAGGGAGGCATGGAGGGAGGGAGGTAAGGAGGGAGGGAGGGAGCTGGGGGAGGGAGGGACGGAGCTGGTGGAGGGAGGTTGATGGGGGAGGGAGGGAAGGAGCTGGAAGAGGGAGGGTGGGAGCTGGGGGAAGGAAGGAAGGAGCTTGGGGAGGGAGGGAAGGATGGAGGGAACGAGCTGGTGTAGGGAGTTAAGTAGGCAGGACGGAGCGATAGAGGGAGAGAGGGAGAGAGGGAGGGAGTGAGGGAGGTAGGGAGAGAGGTAGGGAGGGAGGGAGGGAGGGAGGGAGGGTGGAATGGAGGAAGGGAGGGAGGGAGGGTGGGAGTGTGGGAGGGAGCTGTGGTGAGAGGGACGGAGTGTGGGGAGGGAGGGAGGGAGCAGATTCCTTGCTAACCCATGTTCAGTGTGTGATCACTGAGATGGCTGATGGCCTCACACTGTCACACTGATTCCTGACACAATATTCAGCTGATAACAACTGATCAGCCAGTGTCAGTAACACACTGAGATATCGGGGGAATTCACACTCGGGATATTATATTCTCACACAGCCTGTTACTTACTCCAGTGACTGTATTTTACACTCCGGGTTCCTCAGAGCCTCACACAGTGACTTCACTCCAGAATCTCCCAGATTATTGTCCCCCAGCCTGGACACAGAGACAGAGACACAGTGAATATAGTGTAACAGTACAATATATATTGACATCTATATACAGGAGCTGGGGCCAGGGCCAGACACCTGAACGTACACACACACACATCGTTACTAAGTCCTGGTTGGTTCAGACAAACACTGACATTGATATTATAGTTACAGCAGGTCAGGCCTCACAGCTTTACAGGGACCGGGTTAGAATATTCATGAGATACAGAGAGAGAGAGAGAGAGAGAGAGAGAGAGAGAGAGAGCGAAAGAGTCAGCGAGGTCGTGAGTGACAAGGAGAGAGAGACAACGGGAGTGTGAGATACAGCGAGAGAGAGAGAGAGAGAGAGGGAGGCAGAGAGAGACATGGAAAGAGAGATTCAGAAAGAGATGGAGAGACAGCAAGAGACAGGGAGAGTCAGAGAGAGAGAGAGGCAGCGGGGAGTGAGAGACTGCAAGAGAGAGAGAAAGTCAGAGAGAGTGTGGAAGGCAGCTTGAGAGAGAGTCAGATAGAGAGAGACAGGGAGAGAGAGAGACAGAGAGAGAGAGAGCGGGAGGGAGAGTCCGCGAGAGAGTGAGCGGCAGCGAGTGAGAGACAGTGAGAGAGAGACAGCGAGACACAAATGGAGAGAGAGAAAGAGAGGGAAAATCAGTGAGAGAGAAAGTCAGCGAGAGGAAGAGACTCGGAGAGATAGAGAGAGAGAGAATGTAAGTGAGAGAGTGAGAGACAGCGAGACAGTGTGAGAGAATCAGTGAGAGAGAAAGTAAAATTGAGTCAGAGATAGAGAATGTCAGAGAGATTCGGAGAGACACAGATAACAAGAGATGGAGAGAGTCAGTGAGAGACCGTGAGAGAGAGAACGTCAGTGAGAGAGAAAGTCACTGAGAGAGTCAGCGAGAGACAGACAGCGAGAGATGCAGAGACATCGAGAGAGAGAGACAGCGAGAGAGTCAGATACAGAGAAAGAGAGAGAGAGAAAGTCAGTGAGAAAGAGTGTGTCAGAGAGAGTGTAAGACTGAGAGAGAGAGAGAGAGACAGCGAGAGAGAGAGAGAGTGTCAGAGAGAGAGAGTCAGTGAGAGACAGATACAGCAAGCGATAGAGTGAGAGACCGCGAGAGAGAGAGAGACTGTAAGAGAGAGACAACGAGAGAGTGAGAGAAAGTCACCGGGAGAGAATTACAGAGAGAGAAATTCAACGAGTGGGACAGCGAGAGAGAGTCTCGTGGAGAGAGTTAGAGAGAGTGAGACAGCGAGCAAGAGATAAAATCAAGGAGAGAGAGAGTTAGATAGAGAGTCAGTAAAGGAGAGAGAGTCAGAGAGAGAGAAAGTCAGGGAGAAAGAGGTTCAGTAAAAGCGAGAGAGACAGCGATGGAGAGAGTGACAGAGAGATAGAGAGAGTCAGTGAGAGAGTGAAAGAGAGGGAGAGAAAGTCAGAGAGAGAGTGGGAGACAGCGAGAGAGAGACAACAGCAACACAATTACACCTGTGGTGCGCCATTCACGTCAGGAGAGTAGCCCAAGGCGCTGAACAGACAGATCGGGACACGAGCAAGTGACAGGGGGGCAGGGTAGAGAGAGCGGGGAGAGTTGGGGGAGAGGGAAGGTGTTGGGAGGAGAGGGAGATAGTGATGACGGGAGGGAGAGAGTAGTGAAGGGAGAGAGAGAGTTGGGAGGGGACGGAGAAAGTTGGGAGGTCAGAGAGTTGGAAGGGGAGAGATAGAGTTGGGAGGGGAGGGAGAGAGTTGGGAGGGGAGGGAGAGAGTTGGGAGGAGAAATAGTTGCGAGGGGAAGGAGAGCGATGGGAGGGGAGGGAGAGAGTTGGGAAGGGCGGGAGAGTGGTCGGAGGAGTGAGAGAGTTGAGAGGGGAGATAGTTGGGAGGGGAAGGAGGGAGTTGGGAGTGGAGGGAGAAAGTTGGGAGAGGTGGGAGAGAGATTGGATGGTGGCAGATGGTACGGTCGAAGAGGAGGTTCCTGAAACAGTCCTTGAAGGAAGCGAGGGAGGGAACGAGACGATGGGATTGTGGGATGGAGTTCCAGAATATGGGGTCACTCAAGCGATCGCTCCCTGTCTATCTGTCCCTCTCTCCTTCTCTCTCTGCCTCCCTCTCACCCCCCTCCCCTCTCTCTCTCTGTCCTTGACTCTGCGCTTTCCCAGACAGGCCTCGGACGCTTCTCACAAGTCAGGGCTGTAACATCGAGGCTGATTTACAGCCAGAATGTGTTTAGGAATTGGTACCCAATCAGACAGTCTCGATATCAGTCTGTTGATACCGCTTACTGAATGTCTGATAGTCCCCAGGTTTCTGACTCTGACCATCAATATGAACAAACCTGAGATGTTGGCACTTGTGCAGTGCGGGCACCAGGCGCTGGATCCCTTCAGCTCCGATATTACAGTTGTCGAGGTTGAGGTCGTTTATGGTGTCACAGAGCTGTAACACATGAGACAGCACAGCACAGTCCAGAGGGTTCAATCTGAACACAGAAAAGTCCAGAGTCTCCACAGCTCCCAGTGTGATCTGGGCCAGTCTGTTGTTCTGAGACTCAAACAGATAGTACATCATGTTCATCAAGTTGCTCTTGCCATCTTTACTCCTTGACTGTTTAATCGCCTTCTCAACATTGACCTTCAGCCAGGAGATGGTTTCATGGACCGCTGCTTGAGGTAACGGCCCCAGGATCTCCTCCAGCTGCCGAGCTGTGTGTGGCCAGGACAGTCCCACAGCAAACCTCAGGAAGATCTCAAAGCGCCCGTCCTTCTCCCTGTGAACCTGGTCCAGCAGCTCCACCATGTTCCTGCGGACGGGAGTCAGGTACTGAGCCAGGGCAGCCACAAACTCCTGGACGGTGAGGTGAGGGAACGTGTAAACAACTCCTCTCCCACCATCATCCTTCTGCAGGATCTCCATCATAAACCCTGAGATGAAGGTTGAGGGTACAAGTTGATGGCGGCAGAAATGTTCCTCATCAAACACAATGATCCTGTTGCAGACGCCCTGATAAGCCATCTCTCCGGCTCTGCTCATCATCTCCCGAGGATTCTCACTGACACGCGGATGGTTCTTCAGGATGTTGTAAATGTAGCTGGAGTAGAGCTGTGTGATGGTTTTGGGGGGAGGCTGTTTGCCGTCTGGATGGTTGAAGATTGGCTCCAATGTGCAGCAGAGGATCCAGCAGTAGGAAGGGTTGAAGCACATGGTGTACAGGATCTCATTCTCCTTCACATATCTCAGCACTTCTGCTGCCATCTTCTCATCCGCAAAGAAGCGTCTGATGTAATGTTCCCTTCCTTCAGTGAAGAATCCCAGGATTTCAGCCCAGAGGTTGGTGTTGGTGTCAGATAATGACTCCAGGGAAGTTGGCCGGCTGGTGATCAGCACTGAACAGCCTTTCAGTACCTCCTGCTTCACCAGAGAGCGCACAATGTCAGCCACGGGACAGAGGCAGTCAGGCCCCGAGCAGCTGGTCTTAGGCGCTGTGAAAACAATCCTGTCCTTGAACTCGTCCAAACCGTCAAACACAAACAGCAATTGGTCCGGCTTCTCCCAGATCTTCTCCAGAACATCCTGAAAATAAGGATATGATTCCAGGACCAGGGTTTTCAGGCTTGTTTCCCCGTTTATCCTGTTCAGATCCCGGAATTTGAAATGAAAAACAAAGTGGAACTGGGGATAGATCTTCCCTGTGGCCCAGCCACACAGAATGTTCTGTACCAGGGTGGTTTTCCCAATCCCTGCGATTCCACTCAGGATGGTTGTCCCCAATGTAGATCTGAACAGCTGATCCGGTTGTATTTTCTCCAGCTGGTTCCTGACATTCCTCTGTTGCCACTCCTCGTGGTCTTTCCCTCTGGCCACCAGTTCATGCTCCACCAGCCTCCGATCGCGGGGAGAGGAAGTGACTATTAATTCAGTGTAGCGGTCAGACAGCAGGAATGTCTTGGTCTTCTCCCGTCCTCGCAGGGTGTTTACTGTCAGCTTCTCATTCTGGGAGCGGAGAGTTGCTTTGTGCTGTTTTTCAATGTCTTTATATTGAACATCAGAACAGGTTAATATCGGCTGAGTTTCACTACAAAAAACTAGTAAAAGTACTGCATCCACTAATTTTGATATTGGCCTACTCATACTTACACACATTGGTAATAATCCTTACAGATGAGATAGCAGTTTTTCGTGTCTTCAAGATGTCTAAACGTGCTTCATAAGACACAATTCTAGTGACCGTATATTTTGCCTCCCACAAACAGTAATGGATTGAGTTACCAAACAATTATTATTTATTTTGATAGTACTATTACCCCAGGATGATGACCCGCCAATCGACTGACAGGTAATTACACACTACTGGTAAACATAGTAGCGTGGAGCAAGGAAATTGGCCTAACATTTTGCCTGCCGGGAATCAATCCCAAATCCACATGATTTCAAATGAGAATATACAATTCTGAAACACATTATTAACCCCATCTAGTGTTTCGCAGTGTTTATAACATACACAAGCCGCCCCCGTGTATACATCCCATCAACCTCTGCAAACGTCCAATTCCTTCTTTGTCATTTGCGCGCCCAGTTGTTTCTTTGTTAATTTGTGAAATAGGTTTCTGCATTTTAACCCTGATACCTTACAGAATTCAAATAAATTAAACTCCGTGGGCTTCATTTTGTTGTTTACAGTTCACAATGGCCTGAATTGTGTCCCATCCTCCCACTAGATCCACTTACTCCATTTCCACAGGGGGTTCTTTTCTAGTTCCATGACCTGATTCTTAAATACCGGCAAGTTCTCAGCTCTTCTGAACCCTGACACTGTCACCCTCTCATTCTGCTGCCACGCCCACCCCTCCTCCTAGCTGTGGTTCCACATTCACTGTCTCTGAGACGTGAGGATCGCTCTCCGGAACTTTTCGCGCAACTCCCGTTGCCTTGTATCTTGTCGCTACCATTTAAAAACCGTGCGTTCAGTCAACTCCACCTAGTTCCTGCCCTCTCCTCCGTGCTTAGTTCCCAATTTGTCTTGTGAAACATTTGGTGAATCTAATCCCAGGAGAAGCATGTTTTCTTAAAAACAAAATATTTTCATGTTTAATATAATTTTTATGCTGTTGTTCCAAAGCACATTGATATACTTACCTCTCCATTCTTCTGGCAACATCACTTCACTCCAGCTTCGAAATATCTCAGTAGGAAGATCTTTGCCTGAAGATGTTTAACAACAGTTAGTTGTGCAATGAGAGAAAGTCTATATTTTGCGTCGGTTCGCTAATGCCATTAAGGAATACTTTCCACTTTCATATCTAGCATGAAGACACCAAATTATATCCCTGCCTGTACACTCGACCACATTACTGTTTGTTGACCAATTCCCTGTCAGACAGCAAGTCTAGGCTGATCTCTAAATGTCCGCAGTTAACTGTCAACACGAAAAAGCTATCTGGTCTTGGATCCCGTCAGTACCTCCTGTATTTACCAGTTGGAAGCAAACTCCACATTATGGAGACAGTGACGAGCCTCTGTGTGTTCCTTGACCCCATATCCAGGTTGTATTCTCCCACTGTTACTATACAAAACCCTACTCAGCAGCTCCCCAGCACCACTATCCACAAAATCCAGTTCATTCAATACTGTGCTGTCCACATACTAACCTACTCTAAACTCTATTTCTAGCCAGGCTCCATTGCCTCCCTGTTACCAAACAGATCGATTTCAAAATCTCCACACTCATCTTCAAATTCCTGCACACGCTGTCACTTACCTACCTCTCCCATCTGTATAATCCCCATCACAATACCCGCTGCCTCGGCTCGATAGGATCTGGCCTCCTGGAATTCCTATTGGTGTCCATTCTGTCAACCATTCACTTCCAAACCTCTGAAACTCTTTTCCTCTCTCCCTCACTCCCTCCATCTTGTCCAATTCTTCCTCATCTTCAGGACGTGCTGATCGGGTTTTCCTGGACAGATATCCCTCTCTGGCTTCCCACCACCTGACAAACCTTATCCGTGTCAGTGCCTTTCCTGACCCATTCCTTTACTTTGCTGCCACTATCACCCTCTGATACATGTTGTTAATCCAGATAAATCCTCATGTCTGATTGACGATGCCCATATCTGGTAGAATCTCGAGTTGTACCCTGGGGATTATCCACCCGCTTTCTCCCCACAAATCACAGCAACGAATGACTTGAAAATCTTCCCAATTTTTAATGTTATGTACCCTTTTCCTTGATCTCTCCCATGATTCTCTTCAGATACGGTTTATTGTCCTGCATTTTCTCAAAACTTTCCCACATGGCTCTCCGCGCCTGGGTGTTAGCTCCAGTCACTACACCCAGCAGGTATCTTGATGCTTCGTGTGTCTGATTCCTTTTCAACAGCTGTCTAATGACCTTTAATCAGCAATAAAAGTGTTAACTTGCAACAACGCTATGACAAGAATGATTTGATTCAAGTCAGAACCCTCACAATGTCAACCTCAGAAATGTCATTCCTCTAAAAATAAAATTGTGAATCGACCACTGTTTGTGGACACTGCTGTGTGCAATTGATTGCTATGTTTCGCACCCGTGTATAGAGTAAATTTGCTTTACACTATAAGCTCTATGAAGCACTTTGAAACGTCTGAAATTTTAATTCCGTGTCAAAATGTACTAGCTCACTGTCACAGAGAGGATCTGATTCAAGTTCGTCACTCTCGTGTTTAAACCCCCCATTCCTCCCCCCACCCCCCACCCCGCCAAACCTCTGCTGTCCTTAAAGCATTATCCACTCCGTTAAATCTACTGGGTCCGACCTCCTCCTTCTCCCCCGAATTCTTTGCGCTACCAACGGAGGCAGTGTTTTCAGCCACTGCGCCCTGAAACTTTGGAACTCCCTCCATCAACCCGTTCGCCACATTCCCTACTTTCCCATCTTCAGTTTACAGCCAGCAGTAGTGAGTGTCCTAGAATAGCACAGAACTGATCCAGAGACCGTCACAGAGTGTGGGATAGATTACAACATCTCCAGATGAAATATGTGAGAGCATTGTCTCCATCTTCCTGACTGCAGCTCGCAGATACTTTCCCATTGAGGGACAGTTCCACCAATTGGGGGAGCAGAGTTTAAGCAGGAGCAGCTTGTCTCTCTGCAGCCAATCAAGGTGGATTCGAAACACTGATTCTATGAGTATATGGATACCGTAAATATAGTAACAACACTCCACTTACCGGTATTTGATATTGCGATTTACCACATCAATGAAACACCGCAATGTACCTCACACCAATGACTGTAAAATTGGTACCTCTTTTGTGTTAATTGTAAATATTGTCATAAAATCTAGCTAAATGTTCATTTAGACATTGATGCTTATGTTATATTAGGGCTCCTGGTTAAATGTTTGAGGCCACATGAATGTGGGTTTGGTATCATTCTCCATGATCAGTGTAACTGTGAGCCTGGGCTGTACAGTCTGAACAATCACCAATAAAACAAGTTCATTATAACTTACTGAAACATCTCTGCCTTTCAGTTGTTTCCCCAGCACCGATACCAAGTCCTTCACCAGATCATCCATCACATCCTCCAGTAACTGACGGTAGAACCAGGTCACCGTGCGCAGCTCAGAGTCGCTGTAGCTCTCCAGAATTCGTAGGATTATAGACTTGTTGTCACCTGAATATATATAAGGTGCAGGACAGTGAGAGCCTTGACTATGATTACTACATTGAAGCAGGGAGTAGTCTGTGGAGAAGGCGGCCTGAATGCACCAAAGCACCAGAGAGCGAGTGGGAGAGGAGAACAATAGCAATGCTGTAGTTACAGTGGATGGAATAATTAAGGGGATTGAGTGGATCCTCTGCAGCCGAGATTGAGTCCAGGAGGGTGTGTTGCCTTCCCAATGCTATGTGTAGGAGAACCTGTTTTCAGGAAGAGAAGAATCTGGATTGAAAATCATTGTCTGTACTCACTGGTTTCTGCAGCTCTTGTGGTTCCATGTCTTGTTCCACCTGTTGGCTGGTTATCATCAGCTGTAGCGCCCCCTGTTGACTGGTTACCATCAGCTGTAGCGCTCCCTGTTGGCTGGTTACCAACAGCTGTAGTGCCCCCTGTTGGCTGGTTACCACCAGCTGTAGCGCCCCCTTTTGTCTGGTTACCATCAGCTGTAGTGCTGCCTGTTGCCTGGTTACCACCAGCTGTAGCGCCCCCTGTTGGCTGGTTACCACCAGCTGTAGCGCCCCCTGTTGGATGGTTACCATCAGCTGTAGCGCCTCCTGTTGGCTGATCTCTTTCCTGTCTCACAGCCCCTGTAGTGAGACTAGCTGAGGCTTGGCTGGTTTGCCGGCTGCTGCTCTGCACATGGGCTGGTGTAGAACTGGAGCCTCCCATCCTGTAACAGAGATCAGTGGTAAATGGAGTGAGTTAGAGATTGTTCCGGTGGTGACACAGATTCACAGCTAATGTCTTTATCTTCCTTGCTCTCCCTGGTGCTTCCAGTCTTGTGCCCACTGAAGCTCTTGAATTTCTCATGGCTTGTGGGTCTTAGCAACGAAAATATGTAACTGAGAGGCCAGTGAGCTACCAACTGATCACACTATCGTTGTAAAGTGTACAGTTAGGACTGTACTCAGGGAAATCTGTCAGAGGTAACCAGTGAAAGATGTATATATAGGGAGAAGATTGGTAGAGATGTGGAGACCTTTTTGTTCACTCAGAAAGCAGATAGGATCTGGAATGTCTGCCTGGAGCACTGGCTGATGCAGAACTGATAATGGATTTTCCAAAGGGAAGCAGATAAATATCAGAACACTTCAAAAACAAAAACATAAGCAGTCAAAGGAATGTCAAAGAAAGACACACACACGTAGACTCACATACACATAAGGTAGGTAATGTTCAACATGGAGATGTGTGAGGTGATATATTTTGGGTGATAGAATGAGGAGAGACGACATACAATAAATTGTACTGTTTTAAAGGAGGACAAAGGCCAGGGAGAGCTGTGGGTTCACATACACAGAATTATAAGTAGTTAGCAGATCACAGACAGTGTTTCCTCACTGGGTTTCAAGGATACATCCCAATCAATCTGTGCCCATCCTGTGTGTTGTTTACTTGCCCACACTCCCCATGAAGAGGAGCACGGCTAAGAGGAGATAACACAAGACTTACCTTTCAACTGTGCAAGTCAAAGGGGGAGCAGAAACCCGAGATGGGGAAGTATTGGCCTGAAAGATTGTGTTTTATTTCTTGCTATTAAAGGTACTGACTGTTTGGCATGGGCGTTAATATAAATTATATCTATGAATAAATAGACAAGGTGCTTATACACTAAGAAATGATTGGCATGAGTGGCTTGTTTTACGTTGTAGGTGACACACATTCCCTAGTCAGGCAGAGCAAACTTTAATTTATATAGCGCCCTCCACGCCGGACGGCATCTCAGAGACTTTCACAACAACAGAACCCAGGACTGAGCCAGGGGCAGGGGTAGAAAGGTGACCAAAGGCGCAGTCGAAGAGAAAGGTCTGCGGTTGGGAACTGAAAATGGGACACGTTGTGTGCCCTCCCTGCTCCATAGTCAACCACAATCAGAAGTCAGGGAGTTGTCAGGCAAAAACTAAAGCCCAGGCGGCTTGTTCTGTCTATTTGTTTGTGCAGAAAGACAGGAAACCAGGCGCTGGGGGTAACTAACCACAGAGGACGTGCAGAGCTGAACTCACAGCCACTTGTTCCTCTCTGCTGCTGACAGTCACAGAACGAGACCAAAGGGCAAAAATAACAAAAACTATTTCTCTATCCCAGCACTTTGGCTGCATCCATTCACCTTTTCAAGATGGTGGCAGATAAATATTTGTGAGGCCAGGGTATCAAGGAATACGGTGCAAGGGCGGGTAACCGGACTTAAGGTCCTGATCAGCCCTAATCATACAAAATGGCGGAACAGGCTCAAAGGGCTGAATGGCTCCTCATGTTTCCCTGTTTATATGTCTGTGTCACTGTCGGGATTGACGCACATTTAGATTTCTTACTGAAAAGCAATTAGACATCAATGTACTAACATTTCTGCTCCTCCATAGTCAGTCACAGTGAGATGTCAGGGCGTTCTCCATCAACAGCTGGAGCCAAGGCTTCCTGTTCAGCCGCCATCTCACGGTTTGTACAGAAACACAGGAAACCAGGCTAACCACAGAGGACGTGCAGAGCTCAACTCACAGCCTCTTGTTCCTCTCTGCTGCTGACTGTCACAGCACAAGAGCAAATGGCAGAAACAACATAGAAACCAAACACAGCTCAAATACACCATCAACACACAGCAACAGCTCACACTGGGCTGGTGGGTTTCACTGACAATCGGACGGTTGAGAATGTGGATTCGGTGTAAATCCTGTTAAGTTGAGCAGCACAGCCGTGTTGTATTGAGATCCCTGTGTGGCCACAATCAGGGCGTTACCCTCACAGCCCAGAGCTGCAGTTTATATCATTATGAACAGAGAAACGGTAACGTTTGCACAAACACACCATTTCCTCTCTGGGCCGCATTGAGACTGTGTAACCTGTCACTGAGTGGAACACAAGAGTCACACAGAGAGAGTAAGAGACAGAGAGAGACACAGATACACACACAGGCAGAGAGAGACAGAGAGGGAGACACAGAGTTACACATGTACATGGACAGAGAATTAAAGAGAGACACGGACAAACTCAGAGAAATCCAGAGAAAGGGAAAGAGATATAGACACACATACACATAGACAGAGGGAGATACATACAAATAGAGAGAGGGAGAATGGATTATTGCTCACAGAATGTGACCCAAGCATCGACTAACAAGCGAGTCACTAGTTACAGCCAGATAAACAGTGAGTTTGTGGAGTCAGGAAACTTCTCAAAAGTGCAACAGACACTAAGCTAATGCACTCACGCCTCGGCTTTCAGCTTCAATTTCAAGAATCTCTTAGCAGTTTCCAAATCAATCAACTCACTCCCTCCCTCTCTCTCTCTTTCCCTCCCTCTCTCCCGACCTCCCTCCCTCAAATCACTCAATTCCTCTCGCTCCTCCCTCATCCCCAACCTGCTTACCCCACAACTTCACCACCCGCAGCCACCACTCTGTTGTCTCCAGTCTCCCTGTGTGTCACTTGTGGCCTCCATTCCACCATCGGTGGCCGAGACTTCAGCCACTGTGCCCCCAAACTCTGGAACTCTCTGCCTCAATCCCCCCGCCTCGCCCCCTCCCTCCCTACAACTTCCCCATAAACCCTTCCCTTGTTGATCTTGCTAATGGCCAGCTCCCCTCCTCCCTCTCCCCCCCACTTGGCTTGTGAGCAGACTCCATCACTGCCAATCACTCCGTGCAAATGGACATTGTTGCTCTACACTACCGGACCAATTCCACAGAGCAGCAGATGTGAAGTGACCTGGAGCTGAGGTTAAACATTAATGTCAATGACTGAGAGCCGGAGCCTACCTTGGTGCTGCTGTCTGTGTACAGTTGCTGATGGGGGTGAATGGCCACCTCCTGGCCTCTCTCTCTCTCTCTATCTCTCCCTGAGCTGCCGATCTCCTGTTCAGAGTAAAGGAAATGTTGACTTGCTGTTCCTGCCTCAGACACACCAACCCTCACACCCGCTGCTTGTCAGTCTGTCTGTCTGGCTGCTGGTGACACAGTCACTCTCCTTCCTCACTGAACGCTGGTTGGCCCAAGGCTCCAGTTCCTCCAAATGTGCTGGTAACATCTGATTAGTTCGTATAAAGACACCTTAGCCTAATTGCCGTCTTTACAGTGGTTTCCATGAAGCGCTTTGAGATTTCAATAAGATGTGAAAAGGACTGTATCAAATACAAGGATTATTATTATTATTAAGGCCCTTTAGCCTAAGTACTCTATTTACAGAACTGTGTTTGTGTCAGACTCCAAGACTCAACCAGCCTCTCACCCTCCCCTCACACTATTCCTGATGTTCCTTAGCCTCTCGGTAAGGAATCATTCGCTGTATCTGTATAATGGGATCACATTGGAGCTGAACTGGCCACAAGTTGATAGGCAAGGCAGGCAATGGGACGTGGGAATCGAGCAAAATAATCTGTGATGGTCTTTAGTCCGATTCCTGAGTCACGAAGGTCCATAGTATCCCAGGATTTTCTCTCATGCACACACACTGACGACAAGCACAGACCAGGATGGCTTATTGCCAGGGCAGTGAATAGGAGAAGGGAATCTCCCCACTTGGCTCTTGATAACCCTGCAACCGAAGCTCTTAGAGGCAGGAGGGCTCTAGTTAGACAAGTAGAGGGAAAGCTTGACCATACAATGATACTAATGATGAGCCAGTTGGCGTTACTGCCGGACAGGATCCAGCAATTACCCCCAACACACACTGAATGGACCTTAAGCCTTGGCTTTTCCCAACCTGCACATGATACTCTCCTGAATGAGGTCAGTGTGATGTGCCCTCCAGGGAGAAAGAGTGTCAGTGTGTGCATCCCATTCCAATAATCTATCTCTGGCATTTACATGTTGAGATGGGATACATGGAATTCTTTGCTGGGTTTGCATTATCCTAAATAAGGTTATGGGTTTCCGCTTGATTGAGACACCTGGCTCACCAACAAAATAAAAATGCCTGTCCAGAAATTGCTATTCAAACACAAACCCCGTGTCCTGTGTCCACCGGTCTTGGCTACTCATAAATACTGCTCAGCGTTTAACCCTTCAATCCCAGTCTAAGTGTTCTCTACAGAAACAAATGGATTCATACTGGGTCTTGCAAGTCAGCAGGACGTCCTGTATCAGGAACCATAGGATCTCTTCAGAGACATCTCCTTTCAAGACAACAACAAACCAAGAGAGTCTAATCCTCACTCAAGTGATGGATTGAGATGTGAGCGGGAGACGAATGGAGACAGTATGCAGAGGCACCACACTCTCTAAACACACACACACACACACACAGCCCAGGACAGGCAGATCACAGAGTCCTCCACAGTCGGCCATAGTGAGCCACAGTCAGGACGTTTTCTATTACCAGCTAAATCCCAGGCTTGCTGTTCTGTCTGCTTGTTTGTGCAGAAAGACAGGAAACCAGGCGCTGGGGGTAACTAACCACAGAGGATGTGCAGAGCTGAACCCACAGCCTCTTGGTCCGCTCTGCTGCTGACTGTCACAGCTCGAGAGCAAAGTGCAAAACTACATTGAAACCAAACACAGCTCAAATATACCATCGATGTACGGCAAATTCTCAAATTGGGCTGGTTTGTTTCACTGAAAATTATGCGATTGAGAATGCAGAATCGGTGTAAATACTGATAATTTGAGCTCTAACACCATGTAATATCCAGTTCCATTTTCGGACCACAATTGGTCGTTACCCGCACAGCTCAGAATTATATATTTTTTTAACAGAGAAACAGACATTTAAAATGGATGCCTCAGGCCTGCGTAAAACAAAATGTCTGCTCTAGACCGAGGCCAGGAAAGGCCTGATGTGAGTCAGTAACTCCACACAGAGACAAGCCTACACTCATAGCCATACACACAGTTAAGAAAAAAAGAGAAGAGAGAGAGAGAAAGGAATGAGGGTACAAGGAATGAGGGACTTCAGCTACGAGGAAAGGCAAGATAGGCTAGGCTTATTCTCACTAGGATAAAGAAGATTGAGAGGAGATCTAATAGATTTTTACAAGCTTATGAGAGGTTTTCACCGGGTGAATAGGGAAAGACGGTTTCCATTGGTGGGAGAATCAATGACTCGTGGTCACAGATTTAAAATAGATTCAAAACGAAGCAGAGGGGAGGTGAGGAGAATTTTTTTTCACTCAGCGTGTTATTTGATTCTGGAATGCATTGCCTGAAATGATGGTGAAGGCAGATTCCATAACAGCTTTTAAAAGGAAACTAGATCTTTATTTAAGAAGACCAGGTCTGTTGGGTTATGGGGAGAGAGCTGAGCAGTGGGAATGAGTTGCTCTGTTCAAAGGCACAGAATAGAGGGGCAGAATGGCATCCTGTTGTGCCGTATAATTCTATGATGCTATGAGAGATAAAGAGAGAGACAAAGTCTTAGAAGGAAATTTAATGGGAGAGAAACAGTAATACATACGAATAAAGGGGCGACACAGATTCATACATACAGAGAAAGAGAGATTCAGTGACACAAAAAGACTGAGGTCGATAAAGAGAGATGCAGATATTTACACAGGTATATGTGCTCAGTAAGAGAGCAGCAGAGAGATTTACAAGCATACATGGAGAGAAATACAAGAAGACAGAGTGATATGAACAAAGGTGTGGCGAGATACACATCTATAAGCGATACTCAAAGAAACATAGACACACAGAGAATGGTACACAAACAAACACACACAGCCAGATGCAGCGATACACCCTGTCAGAGACAGGGCACAAATATCAGAAGACTCTGAGGTACGTGGAAAGTTTCAGATAGACTTATACACAGACCGAGATAAACGCATACACACACAGCACACACACACACACACAAACACGCAAGCAGATAAACAGAGAGTTCAGGATAAAGGTTGCTGTGTGCAATTGGCTTCCACGTTTCGCTTAAAGATATACGTTCAATTCACTTTGCAGTGCATTCTGTGAAGTTGGGACGTCAATGGGATGTCAAACGCGCTATATTAAATGCATGGATTATTATTATTCAGACTTAGCGAGATACAAAAACAACCTCAGACAAACAGACACAAAGAGTAAGATACACAATGAGTGAAAATTGATTCACACAGAGATGGCGAGAGAATTACGCACTGGTGCAGGGAGACAGTTACTGACAGACAAACAGTTGGAGAGACTCAGAGACACACTCACAACATGTAAATTTGAAAATAAGGTGAGCAGTGAAATACAGATGTACATATAGAGACAGCGAGACACAGAGCAAAGCAAGGGGCACACTCCCACACCGACACACACAGAGAAAGAGAGACAGAGAGAGACAGAAAGATTCTCTCACACACAGACAGACAAAGAGACACACAAGTGTATCGAATATGCTTTATTTTCCATGGATAACCCTCAACTAACATGGTTGTCACAGGCCTGAATACACCCAAATAGCCGCTCCAGATAAGAGAGGTCTGGATAAACTTTGGTTATGACAGCACCTCGACCAAACACCTAGACACATTCACTCATCAACACACACCCACACAGCCCAGGACGGCAGAGCACACGGTGTGGGGGACACACAGGACAGGAACAGTACATGATGGACACACAGCCCTCCCTGTTCCACAGTTGGCCACAGTCAGAAGTCAGAACATATTGAATCAACCAGTAAAGCGCAGTCTTCTTGTCCTGTCTCAGGGCAGGGCAGAAAGACAGGAAGCCAGACCAAGCAGGCCCTAAAACCACAGAAGATGTGCTGAGCTTAGCTGCACTCATAGTCTCTTGTTTGTTTCTGCTGCTCACAGCAAGCAAGCAAAGGGCAAAAGCAAATTGGAAATCTAACATAGCAATCAAACTGGGCTGGTTTATTTCACTGACAAACACGCGGTTGAGAATGTAGAATTGGTATAATTCATGCTAATGTGAGCTGTAATACCATGTGGTAATGAGATACATTGCGATGACTACAATCGTGGTCCACACAGCTCAGAAATACATCTTTACTAACAGATAAACCAACCCTTCAAATAGACGTCACAGGCCCACTGAAAGCACAATCTCTGCTCTAGGCATTCGTGGGCTCTGGGAAAATATCTGAGGACTCGAAATGCCTGGTAGGAAGCCGAAACTCCACACATAGAGAATCATACACACACATACATAGACGCATAGCCATTACACACATTAGAAACACACACACACAGACTTACAACGAAATACAACGTGAGAACCAGAAATACACACAGAGAGAACAATAGATTCAATCATACATATAGATGGCGAGAGTTTCAGGATCACCCACAGACTGAGATCGATACAGAGAGATCCACAGATGTATGAGTTCCATAAGAGAGATACGGAGACACAAACACAAACACACGGAGACTGACAGGCAGTGGGAGTAGTACACACGTGTAAACAAACATGTGGTGAGGTACACAGATATAAATGGACACTCAACACCAACAATTTGGAATTATATAGCGCCCTCCACGCCGAACAGCGTCTCAGAGCGCTTCCCTGGGATAACGGATCACAGGGAAGAGCCAGGTGTTGGGAGGAGGAGGGGTAAATGTGATCGAAAGCGCGGTTGGAAGGAAAGGTCTTCATCCGAGCCATGAAAAGAGGAAAGGACGGAGCGAGGCGGAGAGAGTGAGGGAGGAAATTCCAGAGCCTCGGGGCCTAGTGACTGAAGGCACGGCTGCCGGTGATGGAGTGGAGGATACGGGGGACAAGGAGGAGGCCACACCCGGTGGGGCGAAGACAAAAGTTACTGTTATGAGGGGAGAGGATGTCAGAGACGTAGTTGGTGCGGAGGAAAGGAGGGATTTGGATACAAGCATGAGGATTTTGAAACCGATCCTCTCCGGGACAGGGAGCCAATGCATTCCGACTCACAGAAACATAGCCACCCAGAGAATGTTTCACAAACAAAATGGACAAACATAGATGCAGAGACACATACGTCAGAGACAGGACACACGTATAGGGTGACACTCGGGTACACGGCAAGATTCAGAAAGACTGAGATACAGAGAGAGTTAGATACAAGCACACACAGCAGCAGAAAAAGAGAGTTACAGAGACACGCAAACACACACAGACACACACAGTGAAAGATACACAGAGAGTGAAGTTGGTTCATACAGACATGGAGAGAGAAATAGACAGAGGACGAGTGGAGAGATATACTGAACGAAAGAAGGGTCAGAGATACACATGTGGCATGCAAACATACAAATAAAGTGAACAGTGGGACACGGATGCACACAGATAGAGAGATGTGCACATTAACACACAAGCAGAGATATACTCACACACAGAAAACGAGAAAGAGATAGATAGATGCACACACATGAACACACACGAACACACAAACATACACTCATAAACACACACATACACACACACATACAGGCATTGGGAGAGACAGAGAGGTGGGGTTTCTGAATATGATATGTTATCTGTGGATGACCCCTACTAACATGGCCGTCACGAAAATAGCCGCTACAGGCCACAGAGGCCTGGAAAATCCTGATGGATGGCAGTGCGTATATCACACACACACACACCTAGCCACAGACCCACACACAATCACACAGCCCAGGACAGACAGAGTAGACAAGGTCTGTCTTCGCCCCTGCCCTGGAATCGAACCCGGGTCCTCTCGCTTGCGAAGTGAATGCGCTAACCACTACGCTACAGGACTCCACGCTAATTGAATGGCTGCAAGAGCGGGGAGGGAAGTGGAGGGAAAGAGAAATCAATTTCAAATCATTTAGCAACTTTACAACTCTTCCCAATTGCCAATTCTGCAAGTTCCACCAGAGAGCATGGTGCAGTAGCTTCTGGCTGGATAAATCCATGGCTCATCACCAAGGATTTAAAGCAACAACAACTAGCGTTTATATAGCGCCCCCACATGCAGGGTGGCATCCCAATGCGCCTCGCAGTGGTAGAGGACGAGGCGGAACTAGGGAGGGGGGAGGTGACTGTAGAGGCATGACTGACGGGGAAAGTTCTTCAGGCGAGATCTGAAGACGGGGACGGAACAGGCAAGGTGCAGGGATACAGGAAGTGTGTTCCAGGGTTTTGGGCAAAGTGGCTGACTAACCTACTAACCCCTGGACAGTGGCAACGTGGAATTTTGCATCTGTCCCAAGGAAAGAAGGCCAGACATTCGTTGGCTTATATTTTGAAGCAGGACAATGGGGTACGCAAGACTGAATACCCGGGCCCCAATATTCTGGACATCCTGAAGCCACGATGCAGAGGCAGAAGGATGTCACCGTTTAATAGAAGCATTAGAAGTCCAGGCAGTATTTATATATCAGGTTAGATTTAACTATGCCCTGAGTAGCAGAATGTCATTAACTCCCGAGATTTTACAAGTAGTTTCTAATGGGACCACGACTGCAGTACTTGAACTCTTAGACCCATTTATTTACGATAATTACTTTTTTTTCAATGCAGGAGAACTCCGTCTGTGCAAATAGCAGTAACCAGCTGGCAAACATTTCAGACAAATTCAGGATCTGTGAAGAGTTGTTATTTTGTTCTCCAGCCTCCCGTCGCTCCGACAAGATTCGCAAATCGCAAATAAGACTTTCCATCCCTCTGCACACAACGCAAATTAAGGACTCGGTTGTCAGAAGGCTGAGCTGAAGTGGTTCAAAAGCACAGAGCGCACTAATCCAGCCTCAGTGAAAACAAGACAGGAAGAGTCTGCATTCTATTACTGTGGCATAGAAGACATCAGACTCCAAAATGTCCTCTCGACGTCACAACGATCATCGAGGGCTCTCGTAAAAGCCCAGTGAGTTTGGTTTAAAAACGAGAGCCGCCTCCTTAATGCTGAGCAAACACACTCGCTTTGCAAAGGCACGGAGTGCAGCTAAATAACAGCTTGTAACATCAAGGTGAATTTCTCTAAGATAGCTTGGATCAATACAACAGGCACGTGCCTGGGAGCCAAGCACCATCAATCCTATCTAATAACTCAGGAATGTACATTTCAGCCGAGGAGTGATATCAGAATCATTTTCTCTACTGCCTCTGCTCACTGGCAGGAAACAATCCTGTTGCTAAAACATGCCTACGGTCGAGATCAGAGTGCAGATATTCATAGGAGACTTATTGCTTTGGGCAACTGGGATGTGTGATATAGTTTGGGCTATCATGTGGAAATGTGACAAACCCACAAACTGAATGAAAATTTATCTTCGATGCTCATGAATAAAAAGAGGCAGTGGCCTGAAGACACTGCAATATACATCACGGTGCTTCCTCGCAGCTTAACCGCTAACCATTGCCACAAAAATACATAAGGATGGAAGGGACCAGAAAAGGCAGATGAAAGTCAAATGCAGTCTGCCATTGTTTGTGTTGTATGGAGATGATATCAGTAGATATCAGTATATATTCTATTAGCAAAGAGCACCACTGAATACTCTGTTAGGTCTACGTAACGTACCTCGATTGGCTCTAATATTATACTCTCACTTCCATCAACTAACTGAGTTTTGCCACCTCAACATTGCCTGATTGATCCTGTGAAGACAAGACACTCAACAGGTCTGATTGCTAACCATTTCAGTCCTATGTCTGGTTGTAAGGTCACAGCATCTCTCGTGCACAGTGTAACCGTTACGAAAAATACTTGGGAAGTGGGAGGAGAGGAAGAAGAACAAAGCGCACAAGTTCATGACTATATTTTCCTGATGATTTAAAGTCATGTAAAATTTTAAATCACCAGGGTAACACAATCAATGCCGAGTGCCGACGTCAGCCAGTCCAACGCCAGGGTCTAATTTGCGATATTTGCAACAATAAAAAGTAGGAATGTGTGAGTAACTAATCTCCCCGGACACGCAAATCTGAAACTTATTCTCACTGATTAGCCTTTTGTAGTTCCTTCTGCTTTTGCAGGTTGGTGTCCACATACTTCAGCACCCTGCTCTCTGGAACTCATTCATCCCAGCTAAAGTTCAAGAGAGAAAGCAAAACACACACAAAAAGGCATCACCAATTGCAAAATGGGTTTTCTTAGTACTAAGCACCCCTTCTCCCACACCCCACCCCTCCACCCAACACACCTTGATAGTTTACTAAGTATTTATTGTGCAATAAACGCCCCGATGTGAAAGGCGCTCTACAAATGTAATTTTGCTGTTGTTGTTTCGCATCGTATCACCTTAAATATTAAACTCTAGAATTGTATCAATTTTTGTATTGGGTTGAGAGAAAACAAATCATAGTAAATAACATCACTTCAAAACCCTGACCCTCGCAACTTCATTTCAGAGTTCACTCCTAGGGGGTGAGGGAGAGAAGTTCAGTGGGATTTCCGTGGGGCTGGGAGCAGGATTTTTTCAAACTCAACTCCTGACAACCCTGCAAGCCAAAAATCTAACGGGCAGCAAGATACACTGCTGGAAGCTTGTTAGATCGTCCCCTCAAAGGTATGTTATTTGGTTTTAGCTGGTTAAGCTGTAGTAACTACCTATCATACACTATATGGTCCCCAAGGCTTGGTTATTGCCAACCTGTCCCCAATATTTTCTGGGATTGGGTAAGGAGATGTGTGTGCGCATTACATTACAACCTTGACACAGAGGAATTTTCATATATAGATGGTAAACCTATACGGAACTCGTGTGTCCGGACACTAGTTCGCCAATCAAATGTATATTTTCAGAGCAAGGGAGAACACACATACAACTGCTAGGCCTAAGTCTTTACACTACCTGCAATCTTGAATACACATTTAAACTGAATAAATGGGAATGGAAAACATTTATTGTGTACGCAACACAGTATTTCCATTTGTTAGTTGCGGATTATGGATCAAAAAAACTCTTCCTGACATACAAAACTTCTTCTTGGAATATAAAATGTTCAAAGAATATTACAGGATATTTTTGCTCACTCTCTTGCCTACACTTGTATAGCGCCTTTCACATCAGGAGGACGTCCCAAGGTGCTGGAAAGCACAAAACAATCTTGAATCATTTTGCCTTGAATAAACCTTCCCAGGACTCAAGTCACGTCTGCACCTACAAGTCCTATTATTGACAAAGAAAGGGCTGGTCCCAACAAATGTTGCTACCCAGTCTGGTTTTAAGGCAATGTCAAACCTTTATTCCCGTCTCTCTGCTCACAAAACACACACCGAGTAAATAATCTCTCTCGTTTGTGTTAGTCGAGCGATTTGTTACCACATTCATCCTGTATATTTTGTACTTACTTCTTATTCCAGCCGCTATAATGTATGAAGTATTTCACTTGTTTGTCCTTTACGGCAACCCTTACACACTACAAAGTAAGAAAGATAAAAGGGGGAAAAAAAAATCAATGCCTTATTATAAAATTAATCATGAGTAAAATCCACAGCTGGAAAGATTACGTCCAATGTTTTACAACTCACTCTCCAAACAACACTCGATACCATCCTTAGATTGAAACGCTGAACAGAAAATAGTTTCATTGAATGAAAATCAATAAGGTTACAGCGACTGACATCAACAGTCAATAATACAGAGCAACTGACAGATGCCGTGAGCATCAGGAAAAGGAAAGGGTCTGCACAGCATTCCATGCTCGGAATAAATTCCAAGTTAACAATTCATAAATCCCAGACTTTAGACTAGAGTTAAGGGACTCAATCTCAGCATTTGGTCCAAGTTTACCACTGGAGCTCTACACAGAACAACCGTTGCCATTACCGACAGCCTACACTTCTTAGGCTGCCTCGGTATGTCAAGGTAACCAGAATGAATAAGAGGATGCCTTTCTAAACACTGACTTTTAGTTTTCAAACAGCAAGACTAAACCCACATAAAAGGTACAGTTGGACAAAATAGACCAAACAGATGGTCTCATTGTACTGAGACTTTTTCACATTGGCACTTATACTGAGCATTGCCTTCCATGAATGCAGTAACTAAAGGCTTTAGAATCATCCTGAACACCCAGTTCACGTCAGTGGATCACAGTTAATGAGTACCAATGGGAAATCTTGAAACGGTTTTCTGTCAGAACTTGGTAATAGAAAACAAACGATATTCTAAACAGTAAACGATCAAAAGGGAAAATGGGCCAGCGGACATACCTTTGCTTCGTAAAGTAATGGCCCATGAAAACACAAGACACGTTCACCTGAAAAACAAACAGTGAAGAAAGGGTTAGTGGGTCATGGTCAAGTGGACTATAGCAGCATCCAGGCACTGAAGTCTTCAAAATGCAAGACATGTTTTTTTCCAGTCAAGACAAAACTCACAATACTGTTACTTGATGAGAGAACTTGCATTCTGAAATGCATTAACTCTCTCTCTGGAATGAATTACTGTAAAGAACATTGATTAACGAAGTGCGTCATCTTAGATGATAACAGAGCAAATGGAGGTGGCACTTCAGCAATGCAAATGGTTCTGCCATATCAGATTATCTCGGCTCGTTTAATCCCATTGCTCCACATTTTCTCCATATACCTTACTAACCTTAGCTCTTAAGTATTTATGTTAACTTTTTTTAAACGTCCCAATTAATTCTACATCTTATAACCTTATGCAGGCTACATTCACCATATTCTACTGCCCCTGACCTAAATAAGATGCATGACCAGGCTCTTTGGCTTCAAGAATGAGTGATGTTCACGGGTTTAGCTCAGGGAGAAACATTGATTGGGGTTTTGATGTGGAAGAAACATCAGCAAACCACTGGGAGAACTCTCCAGTACATATATGTGCATTCTTCAAGGCTCGATGAACAAACCTCTGACAGGTGACTGCCATGAATACCAATCGCTCTGTGACCCACCAGCGTGAAAGAGTAGAAGACTTTCTCTCCCAGCAAACTGGTCATTCACTTCATGGTTTTGTGGGACTTTGCTGTGTGAAAATGAACTGGCATGTTCACCTACACAATATAGTCAATACAGTTTACAGTAATTCCTGTGACAAGCTTTGCGATATCTCGGCAACAACAACTTGTACTATACAACACCCTCCATGCAGGGTAGCGTCTCAGAGCGCTTAATAATGGCGAAGCCTGACTCCAAGCAGGCGATGGGGGGGGGGGAGGGGGGCAAGGAAGCATGGTTGGACAGGAAGGTTTTTGAGCAGGACGTGAAAGAGGGGAGGGGGGTGGGATTGAGGGAGAGTATTCCAGAGTTTCAGGATGTAGCAGGCTGGAAGCGTGAACGCCAATGGTGGGGAGGAGAATGCAAGACGAGCAGGAGGCCAGTCAGGGACCGGATGTAGGGGGAGGAAGAACAACTGGGGTTGGAGCCGGAGGCCTAGATTGCGCACTGCTTCAGTGAGTGTGATGGGAGAGCCCAGGGGAGTTGAGGAGTTAAGATTCGCAGGAGTGAAGACGTTGACGGGGTCCAAGGAGTCTGGCTTCCGTCTTTTCCACATTCAGCTGCAGGAAGTTTACAATCATCTTATATGTATGTGTGTGTGTGTGACTGTATGTGTTTGTGTGTGTATATGTATTGATGAATGTGTGTATGTATACATCTATGTATGTACAGTATATGTATGTATATATGTGTGCATGTACGGTATATGTACGTGTATACATATATGGCCCCATTTTCGCGATTGTTTGTGGGACACTGCTGTGCGCAATTTGGCTGCCGCGTTTCGCCCACAATATACAGTCGACTTTCCTGCTTTTCTTCCCCCTGCCTCGACCCTCCCCTTTTGCTTCTTTACCCCCTTTTGCCCCTAGTCCCACTTCCGTGACTGATTGTGGGACACTGCTGTGCGCAATTTGGCTGCCGCGATTCGCCCACTAATACAGTTACTTTTCCTACTATTCTTCATCCTGCCCTGAGCCTTCCCACCCTGCTCTTGTCCTACCTGACTGTACAGCGCCTTGGGATGTCCTCTCGACGTGAAAGGCGCTATATAAATGTAAGTTTTGTTTGTTTGTTTGTGTGTGTACAGTGTATGTATGTGTTTGTGTGTACAGTGTATGTATGTGTGTGTGTACAGTGTGTGTGTGTGCGTACAGTGTGTGTACAGTGTATGTATGTGTGTGTGTGCAGTGTATGTGTGTGTACAGTGCATGTATGTGTGTGTGTGTACAGTGTATGTATGTGTGTGTGTGTACAGTGTATGTATGTGTGTGTGTGTACAGTGTATGTATGTGTGTGTGCAGTGTATGTATGTATGTGTGTGTGTGTACAGTGTATGTATGTATGTGTGTGTGTACAGTGTATGTATGTATGTATGTGTGTGTACAGTGTATGTATGTGTGTGTACAGTGTATGTATGTGTGTTATGTGTGCACAGTTTATGTATGTGTGTATGTATGTATGTGTGTATATGTTTGTGTACAGTGTATGTATGTGTGCGTACAGTGTATGTATGTGTGTATGTGTGTGTAGTGTATGTATGTGTGTTTGTGTGTACAGTGTATGTATGTGTGTATGTGTGTACAGTGTATGTATGTATGTATGTGTGTTTGTGTGTACAGTGTATGTATGTGTGTGTGTGTACAGTGTATATATGTGTGTGTACAGTGTATGTATGTGTGTATACAGTGTATGTATGTGTGTGTACAGTGTATGTATGTGTGTGTAGTGTATGTATGTGTGTTATGTGTGTACAGTGTATATATGTGTGGATGTATGTATGTGTGTATATGTTTGTGTACAGTGTATGTATGTGTGCGTACAGTGTATGTATGTGTGTATGTGTGTGTAGTGTATGTATGTATGTGTGTTTGTGTGTACAGTGTATGCATGTGTGTATGTGTGTACAGTGTATGTATGTATGTATGTATGTGTGTTTGTGTGTACAGTGTATGTATGTGTGTGTGTGTACAGTGTATATATGTGAGAGTACAGTGTATGTATGTGTGTATACAGTGTATGTATGTGTGTGTGTGTACAGTGTATGTATGTGTGTGTGCAGTGTATGTATGTATGTGTGTGTGTGTGTACAGTGTATGTATGTATGTGTGTGTGTACAGTGTATGTATGTATGTATGTGTGTGTACAGTGTATGTATGTGTGTGTACAGTGTATGTATGTGTGTTATGTGTGCACAGTTTATGTATGTGTGTATGTATGTGTGTATGTGTGTGTAGTGTATGTATGTACATGTGTTTATGTGTACAGTGTATGTATGTGTGTGTGTAGTGTATGTATGTATGTGTGTGTACAGTGTATGTGTGTGTACAGTGTATGTGTGTGTACAGTGTATGTGTGTGTACAGTGTATGTGTGTGTACAGTGTATGTGTGTATGTGTATGTAGTGTATGTGTGTGTATGTGTGTGTACAGTGTATGTGTGTGTACAGTGTATGTGTGTGTATGTGTGTGTACAGTGTATGTGTGTATGTGTATGTACAGTGTATGTGTGTATGTGTGTGTACAGTGTATGTGTGTGTACAGTGTATGTGTGTATGTGTGTGTACAGTGTATGTGTGTGTATAGTGTATGTGTGTGTACAGTGTATGTGTGTATGTGTGTGTACAGTGTATGTGTGTGTACAGTGTATGTGTGTGTACAGTGTATGTGTGTATGTGTATGTACAGTGTGTGTGTGTATGTGTGTGTACAGTGTATGTGTGTGTACAGTGTATGTGCGTATGTGTATGTACAGTGTATGTGTGTGTATGTCTGTGTACAGTGTATGTGTGTGTACAGTGTATGTGTGTAGGTGAGTGTACAGTGTTTGTGTGTGTACAGTGTATGTGTATGTACAGTGTATGTGTGTGTATGTGTGTGTACAGTGTATGTGTGTGTACAGTGTATGTGTATGTACAATGTGAGTGTACAGTGTATGTGTGTGTACAGTGTATGTGTATGTACAGTGTATGTGTGTGTATGTGAGTGTACAGTGTATGTGTATGTACAGTGTATGTGTGTGTATGTGAGTGTACAGCGTATGTGTGTGTACAGTGTATCTATGTGTATGTGAGTGTACAGCGTATGTGTGTGTACAGTGTATGTGTGTATGTGAGTGTACAGCGTATGTGTGTGTATGTGTGTATGTGAGTGTACAGCGTATGTGTGTGTATGTGTGTATGTGAGTGTACAGTGTATGTGTATGTATGTGTGTATGTGAGTGTACAGTGTATGTGTGTGTACAGTGTATGTGTGTATGTGAGTGTACAGTGTATGTGTGTGCACAGTGTATGTGTGTATGTGAGTGTACAGTGTATGTGTGTGTACAGTGTACGTGTGTATGTGAGTGTACAGAGTATGTGTGTATGTGAGTGTACGTGTGTATGTGTGTGTACAGTGTATGTGTGTATGTGAGTGTACAGTGTATGTGTGTGTACAGTGTATGTGTGTATGTGAGTGTACAGTGTATGTGTGTGTACAGTGTATGTGTGTATGTGAGTGTACAGTGTATGTGTGTGTACAGTGTATGTGTGTATGTGAGTGTACAGTGTATGTGTGTGTACAGTGTATGTGTGTATGTGTGTGTACAGTGTATGTGTGTATGTGAGTGTACAGTGTAAGTGTGTACAGTGTATGTGTATGTACAGTGTATGTGTGTATGTGTGTGTACAGTGTATGTGTGTGTACAGTGTATGTGTGTGTACAGTGTATGTGTGTATGTGTGTGTACAGTGTATGTGTGTATGTGTGTGTACAGTGTATGTGTGTGTACAGTGTATGTGTGTGTACAGTGTATGTGTGTGTACAGTGTATGTGTGTATGTGTGTGTACAGTGTATGTGTGTATGTGTGTGTACAGTGTATGTGTGTATGTATGTGTACAGTGTATGTGTGAACAGTGTATGTGTGTGTACAGTGTATGTGTGTGTACAGTGTATGTGTGTATGTGTGTGTACAGTGTATGTGTGTGTACAGTGTATGTGTGTATGTGTGTGTACAGTGTATGTGTGAACAGTGTATGTGTGTGTACAGTGTATGTGTGTGTACAGTGTATGTGTGTATGTGTGTGTACAGTGTATGTGTGTATGTGTGTGTACAGTGTATGTGTGTACAGTGTATGTGTGTACAGTGTATGTGTGTATACAGTGTATGTGTGTGTACAGTGTATGTGTGTATGTGTGTGTACAGTGTATGTGTGTGTACAGTGTATGTGTGTATGTGTGTGTACAGTGTATGTGTGTGTACAGTGTATGTGTGTGTACAGTGTATGTGTGTATGTGTGTGTACAGTATATGTGTGTGTACAGTGTATGTGTGTATGTGTGTGTACAGTGTATGTGTGAACAGTGTATGTGTGTGTACAGTGTATGTGTGTGTACAGTGTATGTGTGTGTACAGTGTATGTGTGTATGTGTGTGTACAGTGTATGTGTGTATGTGTGTGTACAGTGTATGTGTGTACAGTGTATGTGTGTGTACAGTGTATGTGTGTATGTGTGTGTACAGTGTATGTGTGAACAGTGTATGTGTGTGTACAGTGTATGTGTGTGTACAGTGTATGTGTGTATGTGTGTGTACAGTGTATGTGTGTGTACAGTGTATGTATGTGTATGTGTGTATGTGTGTGTACAGTGTATGTATGTGTGCATGTGTGTGTACAGTGTGTGTGTGTGTACAGTGTATGTGTGTATGTGTGTGTACAGTGTGTGTGTGTACAGTGTATGTATGTGTATGTGTGTATGTGTGTGTACAGTGTATGTATGTGTGTATGTGTGTGTACAGTGTGTGTGTGTACAGTGTATGTGTGTATGTGTGTGTACAGTGTATGTGTGTGTACAGTGTATGTATGTGTGTATGTGTGTACAGTGTGTGTGTGTACAGTGTATGTGTGTATGTGTGTGTACAGTGTATGTGTGTAGGTGTGTGTACAGTGTGTGTGTGTGCAGTGTATGTATGTGTATGTGTGTATGTGTGTGTACAGTGTATGTATGTGTGTATGTGTGTGTACAGTGTGGGTGTGTGTGTACAGTGTATGTATGTGTATGTGTGTATGTGTGTGTACAGTGTATGTATGTGTGTATGTGTGTGTACAGTGTGTGTGTGTGTACAGTGTGTGTGTATGTGTGTGTACAGTGTATGTGTGTGTACAGTGTATGTATGTGTATGTGTGTGTACAGTGTATGTATGTGTATGTGTGTGTACAGTGTATGTATGTGTGTATGTGTGTGTACAGTGTGTATGTGTGTACAGTGTATGTGTGTATGTGTGTGTACAGTGTATGTGTGTGTATAGTGTATGTATGTGTGTATGTGTGTGTACAGTGTGTGTGTGTGTACAGTGTATGTGTGTATGTGTGTGTACAGTGTATGTATGTGTATGTGTGTGTGTGTGTACAGTGTATGTATGTGTGTATGTGTGTGTAAAGTGTGTGTGTGTGTACAGTGTATGTATGTGTGTATGTGTGTGTACAGTGTGTGTGTTTGTACAGTGTATGTGTGTATGTGTGTGTACAGTGTGTGTGTGTGTACAGTGTATGTGTGTGTACAGTGTATGTGTGTGTACAGTGTATGTATGTGTGTATGTGTGTGTACAGTGTGTGTGTGTGTACAGTGTATGTGTGTATGTGAGTGTACAGTGTATGTGTGTGTACAGTGTATGTGTGTATGTGAGTGTACAGTGTATGTGTTTTTACAGTGTATGTGTGTATGTGAGTGTACAGTGTATGTGTGTGTACAGTGTATGTGTGTATGTGAGTGTACAGTGTATGTGTGTGTACAGTGTATGTGTGTATGTGAGTGTACAGTGTATGTGTGTACAGAGTATGTGTGTGTATGTGTGTGTACAGTGTATGTGTGTATGTGTGTGTAGTGTATGTGTGTGTACAGTGTATGTGTGTGTACAGTGTATGTGTATGTGTGTTTACAGTGTATGTGTGTGTACAGTGTATGTGTATATGTGTGTGTACAGTGTATGTGTGTGTACAGTGTATGTATGTGTATGTGTGTATGTGTGTGTACAGTGTATGTATGTGTGTATGTGTGTGTACAGTGTGTGTGTGTGTACAGTGTATGTGTGTATGTGTGTGTACAGTGTGTGTGTGTGTACAGTGTATGTGTGTACAGTGTATGTGTGTGTGTATGTGTGTGTACAGTGTATGTGTGTATGTATGTGTACAGTGTATGTGTGAACAGTGTATGTGTGTGTACAGTGTATGTGTGTGTACAGTGTATGTGTGTATGTGTGTGTACAGTGTATGTGTGTGTACAGTGTATGTGTGTATGTGTGTGTACAGTGTATGTGTGAACAGTGTATGTGTGTGTACAGTGTATGTGTGTGTACAGTGTATGTGTGTATGTGTGTGTACAGTGTATGTGTGTATGTGTGTGTACAGTGTATGTGTGTACAGTGTATGTGTGTACAGTGTATGTGTGTATACAGTGTATGTGTGTGTACAGTGTATGTGTGTATGTGTGTGTACAGTGTATGTGTGTGTACAGTGTATGTGTGTATGTGTGTGTACAGTGTATGTGTGTGTACAGTGTATGTGTGTGTACAGTGTATGTGTGTATGTGTGTGTACAGTGTATGTGTGAACAGTGTATGTGTGTGTACAGTGTATGTGTGTGTACAGTGTATGTGTGTGTACAGTGTATGTGTGTATGTGTGTGTACAGTGTATGTGTGTATGTGTGTGTACAGTGTATGTGTGTACAGTGTATGTGTGTGTACAGTGTATGTGTGTATGTGTGTGTACAGTGTATGTGTGAACAGTGTATGTGTGTGTACAGTGTATGTGTGTGTACAGTGTATGTGTGTATGTGTGTGTACAGTGTATGTGTGTGTACAGTGTATGTATGTGTATGTGTGTATGTGTGTGTACAGTGTATGTATGTGTGCATGTGTGTGTACAGTGTGTGTGTGTGTACAGTGTATGTGTGTATGTGTGTGTACAGTGTGTGTGTGTACAGTGTATGTATGTGTATGTGTGTATGTGTGTGTACAGTGTATGTATGTGTGTATGTGTGTGTACAGTGTGTGTGTGTACAGTGTATGTGTGTATGTGTGTGTACAGTGTATGTGTGTGTACAGTGTATGTATGTGTGTATGTGTGTACAGTGTGTGTGTGTACAGTGTATGTGTGTATGTGTGTGTACAGTGTATGTGTGTAGGTGTGTGTACAGTGTGTGTGTGTGCAGTGTATGTATGTGTATGTGTGTATGTGTGTGTACAGTGTATGTATGTGTGTATGTGTGTGTACAGTGTGGGTGTGTGTGTACAGTGTATGTATGTGTATGTGTGTATGTGTGTGTACAGTGTATGTATGTGTGTATGTGTGTGTACAGTGTGTGTGTGTGTACAGTGTGTGTGTATGTGTGTGTACAGTGTATGTGTGTGTACAGTGTATGTATGTGTATGTGTGTGTACAGTGTATGTATGTGTATGTGTGTGTACAGTGTATGTATGTGTGTATGTGTGTGTACAGTGTGTATGTGTGTACAGTGTATGTGTGTATGTGTGTGTACAGTGTATGTGTGTGTATAGTGTATGTATGTGTGTATGTGTGTGTACAGTGTGTGTGTGTGTACAGTGTATGTGTGTATGTGTGTGTACAGTGTATGTATGTGTATGTGTGTGTGTGTGTACAGTGTATGTATGTGTGTATGTGTGTGTAAAGTGTGTGTGTGTGTACAGTGTATGTATGTGTGTATGTGTGTGTACAGTGTGTGTGTTTGTACAGTGTATGTGTGTATGTGTGTGTACAGTGTGTGTGTGTGTACAGTGTATGTGTGTGTACAGTGTATGTGTGTGTACAGTGTATGTATGTGTGTATGTGTGTGTACAGTGTGTGTGTGTGTACAGTGTATGTGTGTATGTGAGTGTACAGTGTATGTGTGTGTACAGTGTATGTGTGTATGTGAGTGTACAGTGTATGTGTTTTTACAGTGTATGTGTGTATGTGAGTGTACAGTGTATGTGTGTGTACAGTGTATGTGTGTATGTGAGTGTACAGTGTATGTGTGTGTACAGTGTATGTGTGTATGTGAGTGTACAGTGTATGTGTGTACAGTGTATGTGTGTGTATGTGTGTGTACAGTGTATGTGTGTATGTGTGTGTAGTGTATGTGTGTGTACAGTGTATGTGTGTGTACAGTGTATGTGTATGTGTGTTTACAGTGTATGTGTGTGTACAGTGTATGTGTATATGTGTGTGTACAGTGTATGTGTGTGTACAGTGTATGTATGTGTATGTGTGTATGTGTGTGTACAGTGTATGTATGTGTGTATGTGTGTGTACAGTGTGTGTGTGTGTACAGTGTATGTGTGTATGTGTGTGTACAGTGTGTGTGTGTGTACAGTGTATGTGTGTACAGTGTATGTGTGTGTGTATGTGTGTGTACAGTGTATGTGTGTATGTGTGTGTACAGTGTGTGTGTGTACAGTGTATGTATGTGTATGTGTGTGTACAGTGTATGTATGTGTGTATGTGTGTGTACAGTGTGTTTGTGTACAGTGTATGTATGTGTATGTGTGTATGTGTGTGTACAGTGTATGTATGTGTGTATGTGTGTGTACAGTGTGTGTGTGTGTACAGTGTATGTGTACAGTGTATGTGTGTGTACAGTGTATGTATGTGTATGTGTGTATGTGTGTGTACAGTGTATGTATGTGTGTATGTGTGTGTACAGTGTGTGTGTGTGTACAGTGTATGTGTGTATGTGTGTGTACAGTGTATGTGTGTGTACAGTGTATGTATGTGTGTATGTGCGTGTACAGTGTGTGTGTGTGTACAGTGTATGTGTGTATGTGTGTGTACATTGTGTGTGTGTGTACAGTGTATGTATGTGTATATGTGTATGTGTGTGTACAGTGTATGTATATGTGTATGTGTGTGTACAGTGTATGTATGTGTGTATGTGTGTGTACAGTGTGTGTGTGTGTACAGTGTATGTATGTGTGTATGTGTGTGTACAGTGTGTGTGTGTACAGTGTATGTGTGTATGTGTGTGTACAGTGTGTGTGTGTGTACAGTGTATGTGTGTGTACAGTGTATGTGTGTGTACAGTGTATGTATGTGTGTATGTGTGTGTACAGTGTGTGTGTGTACAGTGTATGTATGTGTATGTGTGTATGCGTTTGTACAGTGTATGTGTGTGTACAGTGTATGCGTGTGTATAGTGTAAGTGTGTGTGTACAGTGTATGTGTGTGTGTGTGTACAGTGTATGTGTGTGTACAGTGTATGCGTGTGTATAGTGTATGTGTGTGTGTACAGTGTATGTATGTGTGTATGTGTGTGTACAGTGTGTTTGTGTACAGTGTATGTATGTGTATGTGTGTATGTGTGTGTACAGTGTATGTATGTGTGTATGTGTGTGTACAGTGTGTGTGTGTACAGTGTATGTGTGTATGTGTGTGTACAGTGTGTGTGTGTGTACAGTGTATGTGTGTGTACAGTGTATGTGTGTGTACAGTGTATGTATGTGTGTATGTGTGTGTACAGTGTGTGTGTGTACAGTGTATGTATGTGTATGTGTGTATGCGTTTGTACAGTGTATGTGTGTGTACAGTGTATGCGTGTGTATAGTGTAAGTGTGTGTGTACAGTGTATGTGTGTGTGTGTGTACAGTGTATGTGTGTGTACAGTGTATGCGTGTGTATAGTGTATGTGTGTGTGTGCAGTGTATGTGTGTGCACAGTGTATGTGTGTGTATAGTGTATGTGTGTGTGTGTAGTGTATGTGTGTGTACAGTGTATGTGTGTGTACAGTGTATGTGTGTGTACAGTGTATGTGTGTGTACAGTGTATGTGTGTGCAGTGTATGTGTGTATGTGTGTGTACAGTGTATGTGTGTGTGTGTGCAGTGTATGTATGTATGTGTGTATGTGTGTGTACAGTGTATGTGTGTGTACAGTGTATGTGTGTGTGTGTGTACAGTGTATGTGTGTGTACAGTGTATGTGTGTGTGTGTGTGTACAGTGTATGTGTGTGTACAGTGTATGTGTGAGCCAGGACAGCCCAGTGTCTGTCTCAAGTCTCCAACTGCTGAGAGCAGGCGGGGTGGGGGGTGGGGGGAGCGGCGCATGCGCGGTGGCCTGGGAGTGTGTCTGTGGGAGGCGCCGCTCTCACCTCCTGAAGTATAGGCCTCGGGTTGAGTTTTGGAGCCATCAAGTCAAACCCCGCTCTTCGCTCTAAACGCGGCTTCCTATCCATCCCCTCGCCGCCCGGACCATAATCACGGTGCCGCCAGGTGACTGAGAGAGGCAGGAAGACAGACAGACAGACAGACACCCCGAGTCAGTCAGTCAGTGAGAGAGAGAGAGAGAGTGAACGGCTGCCACCGGTTGCGTTGTAACTCATTGTGTGCTGTGAATACAAATCAATGTTCTGAGTGATTCATATTGTGTTATTAAACAGTATATTGTATTAACCAAATAAACTATTTCAAGTGCTCTGATCTACACTTCTTCTGCAATGTGAGAAATAGCATGACACTAATAATCTTTAATTGGCTAATTTTAAATGCAATAAATATATAATTTATATATTTATTTAAATGCAATAAATATAGATACTATATATTTATTGCATCATCTGGATTTTGCATTTAATTGTAAGACTCACTTATATAGTTATTAAGCCCAACTTTATATTCAAGAGAGAAATGATGTGGAGAATATTGCAGTGAATACTCAGTAAACTGAAATCAAATTGAGGGCTTCATATAATTCATATGTAGAAAAATTACTAAATTAAAGTTTGGAATCCAATTGTTGCCAGCTATTTTTAAAGGACTTCACAGTGTTAACAACTGAACTTAGGGATGGAAAACACATCTTATTGTAGTTGTAGGGTTACTGGTTATTCATGGTTTGAGCTACTGTTTATTGGGATTGGATTATTGAAGAAGTGGGGGGGGGGGGGGGGGGGGAGGGTAGATTCCAAACTAGAGAAACACTATTTCAGTGAGCGAATAGTAAACATATGGAACAGGTTCACTCGGGAGGCAGTGGAAAACAAGAGTGTTGATTATTTCAAAAGCAATTGAGCTAGATTTCTGCCTGGAAATAATATCTCGGAGTGTACAGTTTGGGGTATATGCCCATTAGATAATAATAATAACGATAATAGTCGTTGCATTTTGATAGACTGTAGCATTTTTCACATCTTATCGACGTCTCAAAGCGCCTCAGAGAATATACTGTAAAATGAATGTGACTGTGTATTTGTGGGTGAAATGTGGCAGCCAATTGCGCACAGCAGTGTCCCCCACAAACAATTGTGGATTGAAATTACCAATTTTTTTTATAGTGTTTTGTTTTACCGGATTATTATTAGGCGTGTTTGTGGAATAAGGAAACTTGCCCAAGGTTTCGTCTTGTTCTGCCTGGATTCGAACACAGGTCTCGCGCTTATAAGGTGAGCGCTCTAGCCACTGAACTACAGGATATCACATGCCCATGAGAATCCAAGGATGGTGGAAGTCAAACTGAATGGACCTTGGTCTTCTTCCATCTAGCAATTCTTATGTTCTTACTAGGTTAGGGTTGTTGAGAGATCTCTCCCAATTTAAGGAGTAGATTTTATTCTGAATCCACCGCTTCTATTCTAGTTAAATTTGCATGTGGTGAATAAAATAACCCCTTGACTAACGAGGCACATTTCATGGTGACATCAAATGTTAATGTGCTGAGTAACATAGAAAAGCATATTAACTATGGATTAAATCACCATCGAATATTAATTTGTCATTTATCACACTCAACTCAAAGATACACTTCTATCTTACTGTAATATTTTTGAGACGTGCGTGCGTAGCGTAGGGGGAACTTGCTTTTCATTAGCTTATTTTTGTATCTTTATTGATAAAAAAAGTAAGTAATTTTAAGAGTGAAACGTAACATCAGTAGTAACGAACAAAGCTTCCCGACAGACCAATCCATTTTGAAATGACTAGAGTTGCACAGATTTCACAGGATAAGCCATTGTCTTTATCTCTCGTTCACTTATTCATTGCTTTGTGCAAATGATATTATCATCAAATTGATTCCTCTGTATATACCACATACATATGCACACACACTGGCTTAATGTTACGCAGTAGAAAATATTTGTTGGGGGAGGCGCAAGAGGGAAAAATGCTTTCAATAACCCCAAATCCTATAAAAACATTACGACGACGACAACAACAACATGCACTTATATTGCACCCTCCACACAGGGCAGCGTCTCAGAGTGCTTAATAGTGGAGGAGCCTGACTCAGGGGTTTTGGAAATGAGAGATACTATAGGTGTCATTCACAAACCAACATGGACAAGTTCCATTCTCAGCCTCCAGGCCCGAGAGTGATGTGTAGGTGTGTATTAATAATCAAAATAATAATAATAATCCTTACATTTATGGAATGAAAAATATATGCGAGGTGGGGATCTGGGCTCACATTCCCCTTCTTCTTTCTCTGTGTATATATATGTGAAACTTGGTTGGTATGAGATTTGATGGGGGTGTGGGGGGGGTGGGGCGTGGGTGGGGGATTGGGAAATTGTTGGGCAAAGCCATCTCTGCAGTCTACACTGTTAGTTATTCCCACCGCCAGGCGGCGATCAGGAGCACAACTTTCCACTTACACTGATTTTTATCATGTCTCTTTGCTGAACTGGAAATCTGAGAGAGAGGGAGAGAGACAGAGAGAGAGAGAGAGAGAGAGACAGATAGACATGCACAACTATTCACTCAATTCAATCCAGCAGCAGAAAAAACGGCTTCTTCCTCGGCAGGTTAATAACCTATTTTGTTTGAGATTGGTGCAGTTGCTATTGATTCCAGGGGGGTTGACAAAGAAACGAAAGTGGTTCGAATCAGAATTCTACCTTGCAGAGTAATCACTCACTCTCGTCTCATACACTGCCCTGTGGTGCCCAAAAGTGGAGGCTGAAAATGTAGTAAATAAGATTGCCCCCCTCCAAAAAAATAGAAAAAAATCTCCTACAAACTTTGATCAGTGAAGACTGGGGATGGGAAGAGAAAAGAAACAAAAGACAACTCATTTGGGGGGGGGGGGGTTTCCCCAGTGAATTGCTTTATTCGAATAATATTACAGACTTTCTATATAAATATATGTATATATATTCAAACAATGAATGAATGAAATTGGAATAATAATAATAATGATTATTAAATCAAGTGGAGTAACGTTTGAGTGGATATAAGGTTACAATTCATGACATATTCCATAGATTCTAGGCACCAATCTCTCTTTGCTCCCCACCCCCCTCAACCCCCAACCAACCCTCAAACCATCTCAGGATCTGTTTATTCCTGAAATATACACAATAAATAACAATTAGTGTACAAGCAACAGCTGGTTAGATTTAGATGCATGGGACTAGCACAGATTTCTGTCA